>DWQW01003260.1:0-23243 GCA_018249695.1 Heliconius erato demophoon
ATATATATATATATATATATATATATATATATATATATATATATATATATATATATATATATATATATATATATATATATATATATATATATATATATATATATATATATATATATATATACACTTTCTTAGTGCCCGGGGTAACTCTGACCCCAAGCGGAGCCCCATTGAAAGGAATATTTTAATCTAATATAGTCTACATCCTCTCTCGATAAACGAGATATTTCGGCTATTATTATAAGAACTTTTGGCTTACTTACAATTTTTTTTTATTAAATCTGAATTTGAACCAGAAGTTTCTGAGACTGCTGCGTTAACGAAACAAATGTTTCTAATTTATAATATTAATATAGAAACGAGTATGAATAGAGCAAAATTAATTGTTTAATTTAATATAAAACAATAACAACGAATGGAAAGGCTTTCCTATATTAAAAGTAACATGGCTTGAAGGCAATTTATCAGTTGACCGCGCGGCTTGACAATATGATGGCAAGCGACGATCCATCAATTGATTCACACCCGCCATAGCTGACGTTAAAAACCGATATATCTATAATTAATTTGGCTATCTAATTTTTGTTTATATTGATTTTTAAAAAATATATGAATTAATGATTCGTTTTGGTAGTTACATTTGAAACTGGCGGCTCGCCAGCGGCTTCGCCCGCTTTAACTACATGATTATTGATTTATATTTTTGAATAAACAGAATTGATTGACAACTAAAATGACTTCTAATATGATTTTCTATTACTTCAAGCTGATTTTTTTACGTCATTATTATTACGTAATTTCTAGAAGAATTTTTGATTGTTTCGAACAAAAAAATACGACCAATGTTGATATTTGATTTATAAAATATACATAAAGCTAATTATTTATTATACGTATATATATTTGTAACATTACGTTCTTCTTACCTGTGTTATGTTTTTTAAAACTCTGTTAAATATGGTGATGTCAGTTAATAATTTAATTTACTACTTCAGAAACAGCCTTAAATGTAAAATTATTGATTTGGATAATGATTATAAATATTCTTTGTAAAATAACTAAATAATAATTAGTAATAATTAAATATGAAGTATTAATTTATATAAAGTTATAATTGCATATTAACTCCTGTCCAGTTTTTAAATTAGTTACATATATTATTAGTTAAATGTAAATATGTAGTTATTACAGAGTACATGTAGAAAGGATGTTTTAGGCTTTTTATATAGATTTATTTTAAACGAACGAACGAACCAAAAATCGTTGTATTTACTTAATATTTCTTTCAAGATGAAATTGTTCTTTATCTCTGTGTTGAATTAATTACGACTTAAATTTAACTGTTATAACTTAGGATCTACACTAACAATTCAATTTTATTTACTTTATTGTATAAAATATTGTATAATAGTGCTTCAAAAGTATATATTTTTATCAACAGTCATATAACCAAGACGTTTCGAATGTCATTCTTTACCCAGGAATCTTACCAGCGCGATTGCTATATAACATTCGCAGGCAAACTAATGCCTTGAGTTCTTCCAAATGATGATAACGATTTTGTTTTAATAAACCGTTTTTGATCAAACAAACTTTAATTGTTAAGTTGAGTTAAAACAAAGCAATTGGTGAAACTTTTAAGTAAATCGGTTCAATACTTTCAGAGAAAAATGTGACCATACGTATAGACAGACAGACAAGAAATGCAAAAAAAATCTTTTTGCTTTCTATTATTCTTTTCAAGTGTCCCTCTATCCATTTCAATCAAAATTATTAAATGTACAGACAAAATATTTTTACTCTCTTATTATCCTGTAAAATGGAAGAGGCAGCGCTCCATTTACGGAAACAGCATATAGGGTAAAATATTTCAAACCTATACCTAAAGAAATTAATCAAGATGCCTCAACAGTTTGGACGTAGTATTTTTTTTCATTTCACGATTTTTATCCATACCTGTATTTCGTGTGACGCGATTACGTATAGATCATTTATCATTTTGTAAAGATTTTAACCCGAGTTGTCGTAGATGTCTTTAGATACACACAAAAATACCTTCTAAATAGACGAAGACGAAGAATAGATAAGTTTTTCAAATATTTCGTATTTTCTTTCGGAATATCGTACAAGTTTTTATGAATCATACATTAACATTTAACAATTTTTAGTTTCACGTTCTAACATACTATATACTAGGTTAGACAGAGGGTGAGATTTTGAGTGGTGGCCTATGTGTGTGTGTGTGTGTGTGGCTATGCCGCTATTTTCCCGATGGGAATCGAATCCAGAACTGTCGCGATTACAATCACACGTTGATACCACTGTGCCACGACTAAATAAGCAGTAAAACGTTTAAATTAATGAAATTATTACGCGCCTTATTTAACGCTGAACGCGACTCGTAAATAAAATCGATAAAATTAAATACTTATTCAATCTGAAGAAAAAGTGAGCAACAAAAGTACTGAAAACCTTCCGTTTTATAATTTAACACTTTAAATGTAAGGAAAAATAAATATTTTTGTTGGCTATCCGCAGAGGCGCAGTGACCCAGTGTTATGGCTTCGATTTCCCCTCGGGGAATGGATTATATTCGTTTATTTCTATTAAGAAGGCCGTAAACTTTGTCTATCGCTGGTGTAGCGACAGTGCTGGTAATAACACAATGCAAAATCTTTACACTAAACTAACTTCACGGTGTATTCCTAGCGATATTATCTTTTTATTAAAATTTTGTTTTTAATTTAAATCTTTGACATTTGCGCCGCTACTCGACATGTCCAATGTCTCCAAAATTTTCCTTGAGTGGGGATTGAACCCACAACCGTCGCGTTATAGTCACACCGTTGGGCCCCTGCGCCACGACGGCCTTGGTATGGATACAGCGTGAAACTAAAAATAATAATAATAAACATTTGACGGAAGTAGAATTTTAATAACTATCGCTTACAGCGAGGCATGTCCCAGTGGTACCACTACCGTTTCAATGTTTCGGTAATAACTGAACAGTCTCATATATTCCACGTCCAAACAACTTTGCAGATGAGATACAGCCGTTCTAAAACCTGTCTCAGAACTCCCTTAACGTTGTTTTATGTCAGAATCTATTATTTTGGACGTTGGATATGGTAAATGTAGTGTTTTGTTTTACATATTATGTGATGTGAATAAATTAATATATAACACTATTAAAAAAATAGCAGCAAATCTAGCTTTTAAATTTTGTTTTCCACTGCAAACCATACAACATATTTCTAACTTTAATTTACTTCATCGAATTCTAAACAAAAACATGAAATATAGTAGAATTTACATCTCCAATGTCAGATAAATCTTAAATTGACTTTTGCCATTTTACAAATAATGTGAATATGTTGAACTTATATTAAAAAATATATATATTGAATTATATGAATAAAACATGGAACTGAGATAAGAAATGCCAATAAACTCAACGGAGTATATATAAAACCCAAGCAACGTTCCACCGTGATTTCTTATTAGAGGCCTGTCGTAGCGCAGGGGCAGAAGCGTGCGACTGGTTGTGGGTTCGCTTCCCACTCGAGGAAATGAAATATTTACTATTTTTATTTTCCCGCTTTGGTAACGAGACAAAACGCGGCATTGAGTGCCGCCCAGTCTACACACAATACCTCCAGAATGCAGCAGAAAGTAGGAAATGGAAGTGTCTTAATGGAAACAGAGTGTTATAACACTAGATTCCCTGTTCCCTCTGCCTATTATACTTAATTGAAAGTAAAAATATATAAAGATATTGCACATAATACATAAAGACATTCAAGAATATTTAGTTAAACGTTTTTAGAAAACAAAAGCAAAACTTTCTTAATATTTTATTAAAATTGTAATAAAATGCTTATTTCTCAGTTAACAGTATTAATATCGAAATCTAATATAAGGAGCTCTGAACTCGCCAACTGTATATTATTTTCTTATTCACTACTGAAGTGAGTAATCACAACTTTTAATAAGATTTCTAAGCCATTTTTATGTTATTAAATTGATTGTCTTATAACAATCTAACTACTATATATTTCTGTATGATTGCGCAAAAAAAAAAGAAAGATGAATGCTGTGGACATGCGATCTCTTCGTAGGATATGCGGAGTCAGCTTAGCTGATCGAATTCACAATGAAGAGGTACATAGAATGGCAGGTACTAGCGAGGATGTCACGGTGAGAATGAAGAAGAACGTGCTCTGCTGGTTTGGGCACGTCGAACGAAAGAGTGATGAAAGAATGGCCAAAAAGATTTATGATGGAAAAGTGAGTGGTAAGAGAGGTAGGGGGAGACCTCGGTTGACCTTCGAAAACACAGTATCAAATATACTGGAGGAAGGTCACGTAAAAAGCATGAGGACCCCCCGGAGGGCATGTATGAAGAGGTTGATGACAGTGGACGAGGCGAAGGAGGTATGTAGAGACCGTAGCGTTTGGCGCTCCGTTCTCTCTGACTACCCCGCAAGGGATAAAGCGTGAAGCTAAGTAAGTAAGTAAGTAAGTAAATTATGATAAAGAAGTTTCTTTTATAATCTGTAAAGATGTATATAAAATAACCTTATTTTTTCTACATATTTTACGTTCAAATACCTAAATATGGAATAAACAATAAAAAATATACATTGTACAAACGAACAATGCCCACTCGTCAGTTGCGTCAGTTAATAAATTATAAGTGAATCAATAAAAAAATACACTATTCATATTAAAATTTAAGCGTTTTATAGTATTACACAATTTTTAAACAATATTTAAAATTTTTTTAAGGAGTTAGGAGCACTCCTTAAGAAAATTTTTTACAACTTCAGTGTCCGCTGTCCTTCACAGGCTAATTAAGCCAAGTGATTCCTCGTAACTGACGGACGGCCTTTGTATTTTCTTTCAGTTTCCTGAAACATTTTTTTCTTTATAATGAGAAAGAATAATAGTTTCCTTTTGTAATGGCGATTAGGTATTTCAAAATGTTAGTACTATTGACTATTTTTAAAGAAAGTTCAATATAAAAATAATTTCTGATACGATATAGCTTCTTCGAAGATTGTTTGATTATTCGCCACTCAACACGAAACTTTGAAGCTGAGCAGTAAGTGGGGAGCGTGAAGCTAAAAAAACATATTACCAAAGAACGTAAAAAAATATACCTATATTCTAACTTAAAATATCTATTTAATATATAAAAAAAGCATATAAATTAAAAAAAGATTTATGTCCCAGCGGCTTACGAACAATTTCTAGCCTGGACACGTGTTTCAGAACATTCATTTCTCCATCTTGTGACCGCTACAAGATTTATAGTTGTGATGTATTAAAACTATCTGATAATCTTTGTATTTTGTTTGTCAGTCAGCTCGTTTTCTTTTGCCTTATCTCAGTTTTTGCAATCATCATTTGTTTTTAGATATAAAGATAAATGTACCTTATTTCTTTTTTTATTTTGTTATTGCGTTATGTTATATAAAATTATATACACTCTGTATATAAAATTCTTTTGTTGCTAAGTTTTTGTAGCTTCACGCTGTACCCTACACATAGCAGAATAGGCAAAGGGAATCTGGAAACCAAGTGTTAAAACATACCGCTACACATTAGAACATTTCCATTTCTGTGTTTCCGCCGTATTCTCGAGACGTTGCGTGTTCAATGGCGGAACTCAACGCCGCGCTTAGTCTAGGTATCTAAGGGAACTCTATCTACCCACTACATGCGGGATACAGCGTGAAATTAAAACAAAACAAACTACTTATTACATTTTAAAAAAATCTATACAAGATATTAAATTATAGCATCTATTTTATATATAGTTTGGACAGATGTTGATAAATAGGATATCAATAGCCTTATTCATTACTGAAGTGTCTCGCTGACTGATCGTGAGCTTCGGAGCTTAGAAACATATTATTTAAACTCTCTTAGTTAAAAGCTTAATGTAGAGTTTTTAACAATTATTATAAGTGTTTAATTTTAACCCCTGACGCAAAAAGTGCGATCTTATAAGTTTATGTCTGTCTGTGGCACCGTATCTCCTAGCAGTAGCAGTTTAAGAGCTACAAACACTTGGCCAAGATTAGGTGATTATTGAGGGATATTTTTGGTGAAAGGTTTTTTTTTGTAATAAATGTAATATATTTATTTTTATATTAGTTCCAATAGATGTTTTCTATTTAACTTTTGGCGACACTGGGACACAAAAAGTGACTGAAAAACGACTGGGTTCGATCCCCACTCGAGGAAATGAAATATTTATTTACATTTATATTTTCATTTCTTCGCTCTGGTATCGAGGCAAAGCGCGGCGTTGAATTCCGCCACTCAACACGCAATGCCTGCACGCAGCCCTTGGCAGAAAGTAGGTAACGAATGTCTTAACATGTCTTAAACTAGGTTCCTTCTGCCTACCCTGCTGCCTGCGGGATACAGTCTGATTAACTCTTTAAACATATTAATCGCGTATTGTTAGCATTATACACGTTTAGAATCTGACGTTTCAAACGTTTTGCAGTCACAGGTGTCTTAATGAATTAATTTTGTTGGCGAACATTTCATTTATTCATCTCATACTCATCATACTCTACTAATTTTGATTCCATTTATAGTGTCGATATAGGTCATATAGATATATAAACGGCCATATATTTTTTTTAAGAAAATGTAGAAATACGATTTTTTCCGGAAATAAAGGGACCATAGATCTCAGTATATGATTAGAATTTCAACTCGATATACCCAAGTATCCCTGAGATAAAGCGTCTAGACATACTGACAGATAGACAGACGGACAATAAAATGATCTTATAAGGGTTCCTTTTTTCCTAAAAAGATACGGAACCCTAAAATCACATTTACAAATGTGTTTAAAAACAGAACACTAAGATTTTTTTACGATATAATAATAAGGAAAATCATTAAATCGAATGTCATTAGCCTGTCATATCATCTTCTTTTCTCATTAATATTGTCGAGTGCCACTCAAATATGCTACACTGGCGGAAATATTATATGATCACAATGTTGCGCTTGTACCAATTTGTAGAAGCTGATGATGGTATAGATGTAATAATATTTGACTGTAGATGTAATGATTGTTGGTTCAATTTCAATTCGGAGAAATTATTATATTCTGCGCTGGTGGTAGACAAAGAACAGTGTTGAGTTCCGCCACAGTGTCCGAAAATTGGACAGGAAAGTGTGGGATGCGTCTTAACACTAAATATGTCCCTTTTTCTGTATTCCTCTTTCAATGTATTAAAATAAAAGTTACATAATTAGAACTATAATGATTTTATACAGTGTTGCTATTAATTAACACCTGCTATGTTAGAAAAATTTTAAGCAGAGAAGACTTAAGACAGTCGTTTTTGTCATCTTCACAGGGGGACCAGAATGAGTTTGTTTAAAAAAAAAGTCATTTCCCCGAATGAGAATCGAAGTCACAACCGTCACGTTTATAGTCAGCGTCTTCTTAATGATGAACATATTTTTGTGTATTCTATCTATTTTTAATATATATATTTCGTATAATTCTCTACGAAAATCTCTTCAAAAATGTCTTAGGTTTCAATATTATATGACTTTACATATACAGCTTAGTGCAATGTAAATTAAATTATGGAAGGGTCGAGATAGGTTAATGAATAAATAATAGTCGTACTTAAGTCATTGAGGATTTGATATAAATTGATAATCTACATTTGACTAAATAAAATAGTAATAGTAGTCAGTGATAATGAAGAGATAAAAATTTCAAGTTTATAAAGAATTTGTCTTGTTGCCTGATCGAGGAAATAAAAAATAATTCACTCCTTTAAGTGGTATTCGAAGCCACAACCGTTGTTTTCGAATTGTCCGGTACTGTGCCACTGCACAATGCTACACTGGCTTTTATGCTGAAATTTAAGCTAAAACCACAACCAATAAAACAACTTCACATTTAAAGGGTACATCAGATTATTGTACAACATGTTTTTACGGCCGTGTAAATTCAATTTTAGTTTACAATATAAACTTTGTGGTCAGTGGCCATAAAAAGGTTTTTAAATAAAGCTGTTTTACACTGTGTGGGACAAGCTTTACTGCCAAAAATGATGAACAATGCGACATCAATATGTTTACATTTGCGAGAAATCGTTAACTTTAGAATATTACTGAAGATTGTTTTTTAGCTTTACGTTGTACCTCGTCCACGACGATAGAGACATCCCCTTAAGACCTTTCTTTTCCCCTATTTCCCCATATGAACATTAATTTAATTATTATCTAGACCAGTCGTGGCGTGGGGCCGCAAGCGACTGTAAACGCGACGAATGTGGGTCCAATTTTCACTCAACGAAATGAAATATTTAAAATTTTCATTTCTTCGCTCTGGTAACGAGACAAAGCGCGGCTTTGAGTTCTGCCAACACGCAAAGCTTCCAGAATTGGGCAGAAGGCGGGAAACAGAGTGAACACAAGATTCCCAGGTTTCCTCTGCCTACACTACTATGTGCGGGATATAGCTTGAAGTTGCATAACGTTACTATTGATATGTACAGACAAACATAGTATCTATCGAATTATTATAGCGTTATTTACGAACAGGCCTTACTCTTTAAACACACATCATTTCATTTAAATCCAATTATCAATAAAATATTAATGTAGAGTAATATACACCATATTAATATTTAACAATGTGCCTTATCCCAAAATTCAAATAATTTATGTGTTGTTGTCAACCTTGTACTTTAGTAATTTGTATTTGTAACCTAAGTATAAAGTATAAACCAATATTACTAGGTAGAGAAGGTGCTTAGGACCTTAACTTACATATAGATTTTACTCCTTATATAAGTATTAATTAACGGTCATACAAAGAACTACTCAAAAAACCGGACAAGCGCGAATCGGACTTGCCCACAGTGAGTTCTGTACAAAAATTGGAGATCTCGAGTTTTTGCCGAAATTCAAATAAGCTTAACCAGAACCTTTTCATCTGCTTAAAATGGCTTTTTCATGAGTATAAAAAAAAATTAAACTGATTTTGTGATTTTGTCCCAAAGTGCAATCACGTCTTGTACACGTTTGTACTTTGGGACGAAATATGTATATACGAGAACTTTATTTTTTTTACTTTGCACATAACAACCGGTGCATTTACAGTGAGACGCTGTGTCATAAAGATCTCAAACAATAATGTTGTATATTTGTATATATTTCTATATTACGAAGAAAATAAAGAGAATCTGTTCGCCTATGTCAAAACCAAAATTTAGAAAATAGTAGTCAACAATTTTTAAGCATATCCATTACTTCAAACGGGAATCAAACCTAGGCCATTGCATCAAATACTTTGTTACACCCTCGTCTTCACCAAAACAACTTTAACTAATATATATTTAACAAATAAAAACGTTCGAAACGATCTGTTAAAGCAACACGATAATTTGGCAAAAGTTTTGTATAAACGTGACGTGACGTCCATTCAAGTACGATGATTGCTCATAAAACGATACTTTACGCCTTTATATAAGTAGGTAATGGAGTTAAATGAGATTTGCCTTCACTTTCTTGCCTCCAAATGGTGTGGTTGCGTTAAGAAGCTTTACGGAGCTTTAGTATTAGATAATGTTATATGAAACTTAAAAGCCAGTAAGAAATATTAATAATCTTTGTATGAGCAAGTGTTTCAAGTTGTTGATAAGCGTAGTTGGTGAGTCGTGTCCAGTAGAAATTATGTTGCTTGAATTGATTCTTTTGTAGAATTTATTGATTGTTCTTTTATTGATGGAGGATGTTGTGTCCTGGACAAATTTGATTAGCCGCTGGAACCTGGTAATCTAGACATAGAATCCCCATTAAAACACTTCCATTTCTCACTTTTTTTCTCGCCAAATTCTCGAGGTATTGCTTACTAACGCAACACTGCATTTTGCTTTGTTACCAAAGTGAAGATAGAAAAATATTAAATATTTCATTCCCCTAGTGGGAATCGAAGTCACAACCGTCGCCATTACAGTCACACGCTTATGCTTAATTTGCAGTTTGAATATTTTCTTTTCGAGTTGAGTGGCGAAACTGGGAATCAAGTCTATATCCACACGCTGTTTTACGATGTCTACAATTCCGTAAAATCTATATTTATTTATAAATATAGACGATCACGAAAGTAGTTTACTGTTCAATATAGATATTTTTTTTCGTTAGTTCTGCAGATATAACTATATTTTCTATTACCTACTGTTGAATTTTATCACTAAAATAATAGAACGAATGAAATGATAGCAAAGTAAGGCGCTATTAAATTATACATTAATTAATTATTGTTGTTCATTAATTACAAACATCAAACAATCATATCATTTATAATTGTATCAAAATAATGATTTAATAATATTATTATCAAATGTACCAACTAATTTTGTTTCCATTTATATGAACAAACTTTGGAAATTGTACTTCCCACATTGCTAACGCAATCGCGGGAAGTAAACAATTTTAAGTCAAAATGTGTTACGTTATACTTAAAAGCTAATTGCTAAAAGTTAAAAACAACGATGTCTTTGTATTGAATACTGTTTTTTAATGTAATATGTTTCAATTCAAATTAAGGCCGTCATGGCGCAGGGACACAAGGGAGCAACATGACGGTTGTGGCTTCTATCCGCACTCGGATGACTGAAATGGGGAATGGATGTGTCTAAACGCTAGGTTCCCAAGTTCCCACCGCCTACCCTATTACATGCGAAATACAACGTGAAGCTAAAAAAAACTGCGTATATAATAACTTAGTTTCAAATATGCGTTCACTTAATCTCTTGTTTTCGCTAACAAACGAAAATTTAAACTTCATAATATATTTTACTATTCTTGTTACTTTTTAATAATTGAGGACAAAGGGAAGTGGTATTATTACAATAAAGTCTCCCTTGCTTTCAAGACTCCGTGTTTAGCCCATTTAAAATACAAAATCTCCGTTCTGTTCTTTTTGTTAATGTTTGTATTTATTTTATTTTCATTTTTCGATTTTGTCGAGTGTTTGTTTTGTCTGTATCTGCAATATGTGAGATACAGTCTCACATATTGCAGATACAGACAGGTAAAAATCGACAGGCAAAATTCGATTCAACAAATTCGTGCTGGTCTTTTTATCAGCGCGAAGAAAAGAAAATATTAAAATAGTTAATTTACACAATCGAAATGGAATTCACAACGCTGTGCCGCTGTGCCTTGTGATAAATATGATAGACGTTTCAAAATTAAAATGTACGTTGTTTTAATAACTTTCCCTATTTAAAACAAAAAAAAAGTTGAATTGCAAAAGTTATTTTCAAAGGTACTTAAGGTAAGGTTAAATCTTTGAAGATAAAAAGGAGTTTAGTCTATAAATTGGATACCATTTTAAATATTACATTGTTGTATTGATAAATTATGATTTTTTTTATATGAAATATTTAATATTATACATATTAGATTAATAAACAAGTTTCTTTATATTGACAAGTTTTTAGAATTTATATTTTTTATATTTAAAAGTAAAATAAATTACAAATAATAGTTGAGTCAGGAAAATGTCAATTAAGTTACTATAAATAAATAACCAGCCGTTAAGTCGGAAAAGTTCAGGTAACTTGGGTCCGTTATGCACGAGTTCGGACATGTTGATCATGATGTGTGAGCCCGAAAAGCATTGCCTGAGCCCAATGGCCACTGGTAGGGTCTGCGATCACAGAATACTGCCGCCCAAGCTCATGGAACTGACATACAATGGTATCATCCGACCAGTTCTTTTATATGCCAGCGAATACTGGCTAGTGCAATGTATGTCCCTGGAATGAGACCTCCCGGACGCCCAAGTAAGCGCTGGTTGTCGTGACACAGGACATGAGAGCCGATGAACTAACCACCAAGGATGTTAAAGACCGGGCAAAGTAGAGCATGTCGAGCAAGAAGGTAGACCCTGGCAACATTCGCCGGGATTAATGCCAAGGTGGAAGTGAATAGAAGCATTTTAACAGGAACGGAGTATGTTAACCCTAGATTCCCATGTTTCTTCTGCTAACCTGCTATGTGAAGCATTCAGTGTAAAATTAAAAAAAAATGTTCAGGGAAAAAACATTGTTCGAGTTGGCCCCTGGAGTTTCACTGAACAATGTTTGTGCATTTAGCTTATAAAAGTTACAAACAAAATAAAATACAATTTTGTATTGTAGCAAGTTGTCACACATCTTGTGCACACTCGAATAAAGGTCCCAATTGAAAGAAAAAAATAACTTCGGTGTCCATTTGTGATCACGTACCCTGGACACGCCTCCTGTGTAAAGTAAAGACGAATGAATGGTCCAAATACAAATGTCATGTTAAAAGAATTAGTTAATCTCACGTGAGTGGCAGCAGATAAAAGGTTGCACTCTTAGCCTACCAGACACTTCGATCTTCACTTTTCTTTGAAATATTGCGCGTTGAGCGGTGGAACTTAACATTTTATTTCGACATACAAACAACTTAATGGTTGCAGAAACTGTCACCAAGGTCGGCATAAAACTGGACGAGCGCGAGTCCGGCTCGCCTATCAAGGCCCCCGTACTAAAATTGGAGGTCTCGAGCTTTTTTCTGAAATTCAGGTTTAGCTTAGCCAGAGCCCTTGCATCTGATACGTTACTTGAACTAGCAGTTTTAATACCAAATTTTGCTCCCCTTTAAAGGTTATTATTTTTTAGGATTTAATTACAAGTGTATATTTTTCCCTGAACTAGTACTACCTGTAAATACTAGCTGCCAAATTTCATTATTCTAGATTAACCAGAAGTAACTTATCAATTGGCAATTTTAATTTTCTTTATAGTGTCAGAATACGCGTTTTTTGCCATTTTTGCCATTTGATGGCCATATCTTTTTAAAATAAATGTAGAAATACGTCTTTTATCAGGAAATCATGGGGCCGTAAATCTAGATACATGGTTTGAATTTCAACCCGATATCTCTAAGCGTTCCCGAGATAAAAGCTTTTGATAGACAGACAGACGGAAAACAAAGTGATCTTATTAGGGTTCCTAAAATCAGTTTCATGCTGTATCCCGCACACAGCAGGTTAGCCAGAGGGAACCTAGTGTTAGGAAACTTCGTCCCATTAAGACGCTTCCATTAGAAACTTTCCACCGAATTCTGAAGGCATTGGATGTTGAGATGTGGAACTCAACACTTGTTACCAGAGTGAAGAAATGAAAACATTAAATATTTAATTCCCTCGAATGGACATCAAATTTTCATCAGATCAGATTTTCGAAATAAATTCTAGTGAATTTGTTATATTAGGTGCTTCAAATTAGTTAAGTGAGAATTTCATCAATCTTTCACTTTATCTGGATAAAGTTAATATAATTATTTTAATGAAAACAACCTTTCCGTCTCACAGGCTAATAGCTTAGAGGCCCGTCGTGGCGTTGGAATAGAAGCGTGTGACAAACGACAGAAGATTGTGGGTTCGATTCTCATTCGAGGAAATTAAATATTTATTATTTTTATTGCTTCGCTCTGGCGCAAGCCGCGGCGTAGAGTTTTACTACTCAACACGCAATGCCTCTGGAATTCAGGAAAAAGTGAGGAGAGGAGTGTCTTATAAGTAGGCTCCCTCTGCCTTCTTGATTTCATGCGGGATACAGCGTGAAACTGTATAATCTATTACCTATATAACAAACACGTTTCAGTAAAGCCCGCTCGGTAAAAATCATCCGCCCCGGACCACTGTTACAAAAATCATTACTTCATTTGCTTGTTTATTAAACCCTAATTCATTGAATATATGTATGTATAATACAATCGACCCCTCTTATAGTTTTATTATTTTTGCTATAGATACGTAATTAATTAAAATTTGTTAGGGCTCCTTTTTGAGATCTTAAAATTACAAATAATCTATTTTTTAATAAATATATTTTAAAAAAATATAATATTTGTCTTGTAAATAAGTCAATAAATTTAAATACAAGTTTTTGTCATCTGATCTTATTTTTAGTCCTTTTTTTGTTACAAAAATAACCTTTTATCATCATTTATGATTATATTTATTTTTATTGAAACATTAAATTAAAATACCAACCAAAATAAAACGAAATAACCAAACAAAACGAAAACATTCAAAAAATAAAAAAAAGTTAAGCAATTATATTAGGTGCTTCAAATTAGTTAAGTGAGAATTTCATCAAACTTTCACTTTATTTGGATAAAGTTAATATAATTAATTTTAATGAAAACAACCTTTCCGTCTCACAGCGCCCGAGGTTATTACTTCTGAACGCGTCAATAAGGTAATTTAAGGGTAGATCTACTTCAATATTAAATTGCATTCAGCTCTGGAATTAATAAGGATATGTGGGACTCTGATCTTGTATGTATTTGTTTTTTTTTTTCAGTTTCACTCTGTATCCCGGATGTAGCCTTCCCTGCTAGTGTTACGATACTCAGCTCCCCAATTTTCGCCGAATTGTGGAGGCGTTGAGTATTGACTGGTGGAATACAATGCCGCGCTTTGCCACCAGAGCGAAGATTTTCCTCAAGTGGGAATTTAACACCAAGTTGAATTTCTTGAATTTTCTTGAATTCTGCGCCACGATTGGCTTATGATTCAAATTATTATGATTAATATTTTAAATAAGTAATTAGGTACAGTGTTATGTCATCGTGAAAAAAGGTATCAAGATTTTTTGTCGATTAATTTTGTATGTGTTATGTGTTTGTGCATTTGGGATAATTATTTATATACTTAAACTATTTTTCTTTTTCAAGGCAGAGAAAATTCATTCTATAATACTTACTTAGAGACAGAATTAACGCCACGTATTACCTCCCGAAGAAAAGCGATAGTTCCGATCCATCTAACTACAGACCGATTGCTATCACCTCCCTACTCTCAAAAGTCACGGAGAATATCATCAGTAACCAGGTCTTGGTTTATCTAGAGGATCACCGATTGATTAATGACCGTCAATATGGCTTCCGCCATGGTCAATCAACCGGTGATCTTCTGGTTTACCTAACTCACCCTTGGGCTGCGGCTATTGAAAGCAAGAAAGAGGGCCTGGCAGTTAGTTTGGACATGGTGAAGGCCTTTGATCGAGTGTGGCATGGGGAGCTTCTTGCTAAACTTCCATCCTATGGCTTTCCCGAGAATTTATGCAAGTGAATCGCCAATTTTTGCACTGGGCGCAGCATCAAAGTCGCTGTTACCGGTTTTTGCTCCGAACATATGCCAGTGAACGCTGGCGTTCCCCATGGCTACGTGCCATCCCCTACGCTGTTTCTTCTACATATTAAAATGTCGACCAGTGCCGAAATAAACACTTGTTTTCAGTTGAGGCATCCCTAGGGAATGTTTATTCATGGGGTGAAAGGAACTTGGTTCCTTTCCAAGAAGACACAGGTTTGCGCTGGTGTTGCGCGGGGTCGTGGGCGGCGGTGATCATTTACCCCCCCTCGTTTGCCTCGTTTGACCCCTACGCTCGTTTGCCTCGTCTTTTTTCATAAAAAAAATTAACCAAAATTCCCGAAATCGAAAACGGGATAATTAGGAATCATTTTTACTTACTTACTAGTACTGAATTTAAAAAAAAACACGCATAAGCTACCATTGTAGTCAGTGTTTTAATATAAACAAAAACAATATATATATTTTTTTTAAATAGAGCTAAGCAAGCAGATGATACAAAAGTACTGTCTATATCTCAATAGCTATATGAGGATAAATTAAGCTAATGCTGTACTTATAATACGAAAATTTTCCGAAAAAAAAACCATACGCCCTTTAGAACAATTTGTTTTTCCGGGACTATGGGTATTTTAAGTGCTGACCCAAATCGTTGCTTAAGTGCTGACAACATGAGAGAAAAAAATTGAAGATCCAATTACATTGGAAAAATCCTTGTAAGCGTGGAAGTATTGACACTACCTTTTTTCATAAATGATTTATGAAGCTATGTGAAGTATCGTATCGTATCATAGATTTATTTCACCAATATTCGAACAATATTGCATTGCAATTTATTAATATTTGTTTAGCGAGAAAGGACTGTATGTATGACCCCTTCCAATATATTAAATAACTAATTCAATAGTGAACTCACTATTGAACTATTTTATTAAATTCTTTTGTTATGAGATTTTTTTTATTTATTTGCAAATAATAATACTCTGAACTCTTACACCGGATTTATTGCCGCATTAATCGCTAGAAGCCAGGTAGGCGGGATAGGGCAGATGCACTAGCCTGTGACTGTAAATACAATTAAGATGCTTCCGTTCTCCGCTTTTCATCGAATTTTGGAGGCATAGCGTGTTGAGCGGACCAGAACTCAACGCCGTGCTCTGCCTTGTTACCACCCAGAGCTAGGAAATGAAAATATTACATATTTTATTTCCTCGAATGGGAATCGAATCCACAACCGTTTCGTTTATAATTAGACTGCGCCTTTTTTTTTACACTTTTAACTTCATGTTGTATCCTGCATGGAGCAGGATAAGCAGAGGGAGCCTAACGTTAAAACACTCCGCTCCTCACTTTAAGCCGATTTCTGAAGGCATTGCTTGTTGAGTGTGGCAACTCAACGCCGCATTTGCCTCGACGCCAGTTACAGTCACTCGCTCGTGCCCCAGCGCTACGACGGTATAACATTAATATTTTATTACTGTTATTTACTTTCAAATAACATTTTACTAACATTCAATTTTAAATTTATATTTTATTAATGTTATATTATATTTTATTGTTGTTGAGGCCTGTCGTGGTGTACAGTATTTGAATGATTGTGATTCATATATCTTTTTCTCCGTCTAATATTCAAATTTAGTTAAAAGGAAAATTTAAGAGTAATACTATTAGAATGAGATGTTCAGAAAAGATGGAACGCAATTTGTTTTATTCATCTGGAACATGATTGAGTTAATTTATCACTTGTCAAAAGACGATTCCTTTCGACTTTTTGTATTATATTTTAGTTTAGAATTGTCCTTTCTTGATTAATCCTTGTACTTGCTGTTTGTTACTTCTATACTGAAGTTTTATCTGTTGAGTAAATTAAAATGAATAATTTTAAAAATTATAATTGATCCTCTTTTGATACCTTTGATCATGGGGAAAGGATTGTCCTAATACTAGGTTCCCTCTGCCTACCCTGCTGTAAATGGGATACAATATGCGGGATGAATCAGTTTTTTTTGATAATGTGAAAATTATATGACATTTAGAAGTTAGTTACGTCTGAGATACGTAGCTGGTACGGATTAGATCTCAGGTCAGGGCCAAAATTGAAAAATATGAAAAGTATAGAGTTGTAGGATTTTTTTTCTTTTGAATGAAATATACAATTATATATTTATGTAAAGATTGTGACACTTATTTAATAAAAATTAACTTCTGACTATTTTCAGAACATTGATATTTCGAGTGTATATTTGTTTTATTATTATAGTAGTATAATTGGTATTATACATTTTTGGAAACCCGACGTTTCGAACACTTTGCAGTAGTCCGTAGTCAAGGGTATACTACCCGTGTCTATTTTAGATTTATGCTCCCAACTTTCCGTCGAATTTTGGAAGCATTGAGTGTTGAGTGATGTCTACCATCGGAGATTCTAGCTTCTCAATTAAACCAAAGAACTCTTTTTACCCCATAAAAAAATCGTACTATCGTACCCGAAAAACAGAATTGCTTGCAGCAACTACCAGTGCTTCTACTTCCAGCGGCATAGTTGTCTACTTTTGTTGCAGCATTAAATAACAGCCTTCTTTAACTAAATCAAGGGAAAAAATCTTATAATTTTTTTTGATAATAATTTGATAAAGATTGTTTTTCTATAGTGATTTTAATAAAATATATTATTTTCTTATTAATCTTAATCTATTTTTTTACTTATTAATATCTCAAAAAATCTTACTTCATATCGGAAACCAGTTCTTCGAGAAACTGTAATATTAGTCGAAATATTTCATGCAACAAAATGCTGTTCCCTTGTGTAATTAATTTCTTTTTCTCTTGTTCAGTATATTTAACAAGAATTATAAGCTATCAATGTATTAGACCACAGTGGGGTAGTGTCCGACAATTGTCTGTGATTTGATTTGATTGTGGGCTCAATCCCTACTCTTCGAAATGTTTAAGACATAATGTCTCAAATTTCTTACGAAATAAATGGAATATTTTTATATTAGATTCATTTTATCAACCACACCTTTCAAAAAACAATCTAGATCAGTATAAAACCAGTAAACATACCAACTAAAAATTTATTGACGCAAATAAACCATGTTGTTTGTACATAAATATAACGATAAATCATGTCTCGCATAAACATCGGTCAAAGACAAAGGCAAGCTAATAAAGAATGTCTAATGTAATTACCGTTCTTATACCAACATTACTAGGTTTAGAGCACTTTGTGGCCACATTTGAAATGGTAATGTACACATCTAAATATTATAAGGAGTAAATTACATTTAGGCTATATTTGATGTATTTTGAATTCTATATGTATAATAACTTAAAAGGACATCGTATTTGATTTGTACGCTGTATCTTTCTTTCCTACAGGGTAAGTGGGAACATGAGAACTTAGTGTTAAGAAACTCCATTCTCCATTAAAACACTATCGTTCCCCATTTTTAGCCAAAACGAAGAAATGAAAATAGAAATTTAAATAAATATTTTAATTTTATCGACTAGGGATTGACACCCTCAACATTCACGTTACAGTCACACTCTTATTTATGCCTCTGCGCCACGACGGCCTCATTATTATCTTTGTATTATATCTGGAATAAAGCAACGATTAGGGTGAAAGAGGAATGCCGATAATTTGTGCGGAATTTTCATAAATATTATATAATGACTCAAATTAATATAATTACTGTAATAAGAAGGGTTTTATCCGTATTTATTATTTATATTAAATATTTAGTTATTTGGGTCTCTTATGGCGTTGGTCGTGACAAAATGTACCTATATCACTATAGTTCTACGATTAATTAGTATATAGTAGTGTCCGCCCATCTCATACGGGTATTTGGTGCTATTTTATGTCCTGGAATTCTGTTTTATGTAGTAGTGTGTGCCCGTCACAGACGGGCGTGTGATGCTATTTTATATCCTGGAATTCTGTTGTATGTAGTAGTGTCTGCCCGTCGCATACGGGCGTGTGATGCTTTTTTATGTCATGGAATTCTCTTGGGATGGGATGGGATTCTCTGCTTATCATGCGGAATATAACGTGAAAGTGAAAATAAAGTAGAAAAACGTGATGGTATCTTAGTGCAGTGGGGCTCATTCTCATGAATTACATACACTTGATGCTTGTGAATTTAAATTTTTTAGGCAAAATGGATTGTATAGTATTTTTTTGTATATAAGTTTTAACTAACATAAAACACCAATTACATTCGAAATTACGCAAACCAGCTACTCTTGCTTCTGAAAACTGCCCGTACAATGGCCGTTGGCCCTTTTATATGATAGTTAACAAATAAGTTATAGGGTAGAATGAATAATTGACGACGAATCTCATAGTGGCGTGATTGGGAGATGTCGTAAAGAAATCTATAGTTAAATTGCATGATATACCAAGAAATATTTAAAACACTTTATAACTTTTTAACAATGAACTAATAACTAACTGATAACAACTCTCATTTTCCTCGCCGCCTCTTACGGCGGTGGAAACAACTCTCATTGACTACGAGTGTCTTTTATAGCAAATAGAGGGTGGGTAGTTTACTACTAACCCCTCCCCTCAACCCCTTCCCCCCTCCATTAGCTATAAAAGCGTTGTTGTAGGGTAGTATCCTAATTATATAATATGAATAAATAAAATTAGTTCAATCAAATATCTATGTATGTACATTAGTTTATTGGTTTAGATAAGTGAATTCGTTCGTGCGTACTAATGAAACAATCATCAATCATTGCAACAAAATAATAAATATAATCAATTTTGTTATTAATTTATTACAAACACAATATCATAAGTTCGATTTTTATTCCATATCAATGAGAATCGAGAACCTAGAGTTCATTTGCAACTATCCACCCGAATTCGAGATAATGGGTGTGTTGCGACGTAATTCAACGCCGTGTTTTGTTTTTTTAAAACGACAAAACGAGATTAAATTAATATTAAAATAAATCAAATAAGCTTCACTCTGTATCCCACACACAGCAGGATAGGCAGAGGGATACTCCGTTCCCCACTTTCTGTCGAATTCTGGAGGCGTTGCGTGTTGAGTGGCAGAACTCAACGCCGCGCTTAACCTCGACACCAGAGCAAAGAAATGGAAATAAAAATTTAAGTAAATATTTCATTTCCTCGAGTGGCGATCGAGCCCACAACCAGTCGGGTTTACAGTCACACCTCGTGCCGCTGCGCCACGACTGGCCTCTAAAACGAAATTAATTTAAATATATATACATTCCTATAATGAGGATCGAAGCTACTACAGACATAAATACAGTCTTCTTCATCAATACATCTTCAATGAAGAAAGCAAAAATCGAAGATACCAAATATTGCTTAAAATTCTATATAAAAATACCACAATGTTATCACAAGTTAATGTGCGTTGTTTCCAGTCTATGAATAAATGAATCTAGATATCCTTATTTCCAAATATCCAATTTAAAGTTTTATACAACTGACTGTAGCCAGCGGTAAGACTGCCTTAAAAGATAAAAGATCTAATCTACTTATATACTATACATATATTATGTTCAAAATGTATGCATCCAGGTTAAAATAGTTTGATTACCGGGACTTTTTGTTCTAATTTTTAACCATACGTTTTCTAAATAAATATTTTATTTTCTTAAGTATATTTTCCTAAGTATAGTATATATATTTTTAAAATATTTAATAAATAACATTGATACAACAACGTATGGCTTAGTGGTCAGAGTGCTTGGACAGTTTCCAAGAGTTTTCTATATAAGTATTTTTCTAAATTAGTATGTAGATTATCAGTTTCACTTACATGTACATATACATCTGATATTGTTTTTTCTGTAATACGCATTCCCCCACAATTATATTTGAATCTACAATTATCGTGTCACAGTCTGTGACAAGCAGTCACAGATTTTTCAACTACGTCATTGCGTGTGAGTGTCTTAGCACTAGGTTTTCTCTGTGTACTTTGTTATATTCGTGGAGGAAAAGAGTGGCGTTGAGTTCCGCCACTCAACACGCAATGTCTCAAAAATTCGGTGGAAAGTGGAGAACTAACTGTGTGTGGGACATAGCGTGAAGCTGACTTAAATATATATTAACACATTGCAGCTGTCCCATTCCGGCTTAGGAACCTGTTCCCATTTTTGTCCTTGTTCCAGCTGTCCCTTTTTTTTAGTTTCCTAGCTACATCACGGATATAGCAAAGTCGGCAGGTGGAACGTAGTGTAAAGATACTTTGTTCCCCATGTTCCGTCGAGATGTTTTCACTGGAGTGAGGAAAATGAAAATATTATTCCCCCGAGTATGAATCGATACCAAAACCGTCGCGTCTAGATACACGATTGTGCCACCACTGGCCTCAAAGCTATTTTATTTTACAATTATATTGATATAATTTTTTACTTAACAAGATTCTCTAATTGGATATATTTCTGTGATGGTTTTGTATCTATTTTAATAAATTCCTCCAAGTATAAAAAATTGTATACATTTGACATCTTGATTTTGACAATTTCAAAATTAATTGGATCTGACAATTTATTGAAGTACAAATATAAACTCATTGGTATTTTTATATTATAATGAGTACAAACCACTTTTTGAATGTAGAATTATTATTATTCAAAATTATTTTACAATATAAAGAAACAATTTTCAAAGAAGTATTCTTGAACGACTTAATTCGCTTTTTGAAAGGCATACATTTTGATAGGTTCAAAATAATATATTTTTTTATTGTTTCTATTTATTGTACATAACGATACACAATGAAAATTTAGAGGAACAACATTTAAAAGACAACTCACTTAATCTTGTCAAGCGTAATCAAAATATAAGACCAATATCGTAAATATACTGCAATAATAATAACATAAAACTGCCTAAAATATATTAATATGAGATCAATTAACAAAGTGAAATAATATAATAAATGTATAAGGAACAAGGATATACATTTTACAGTCAGAGTGAACTTCAGGACGACAAGAAAACTTCCGGAAACTTCTCTAAGAGTTTGAAATATACGTTTTAACTTAGTTACAGTGTTTTATGTTATGAAAATGTAATTATGTCACATTAATATAATAATAATATTATCGTACGTTACGTTCTAATAATACGTTTTAATTAAGCTGTAATTGAGAAATTTATTAAGATAATTTTGACGTAAATACTTATTTAAATTTGCTACTATACGGGGGACAATCCAAAAAGCCTAATGATACTGAGTCGTTATCTAGTATAGGTTACATTCGACCACGCAATCTCCAGATATTTTTTTTTAGCTGACGGAAAAAGAGGTATCCTTTAAGGGTGGGGTGGGGTGGGTTTCCTTTTTTCGTTTTGAGGTACGGTACCCTAAGAATGAAATTGATGAAGTTTGTTAGTTGACTTTGGAGCCGTTGGTATGATCTTACGATCAGAGATACAGTTTATGAAATTGTGGATGAGCAACTAGTTTAATATACAATTATATTGAAACCTGACCTTTACCAACCGAAACTGGTCGTAGCCGCCTACCACTAATTACCTCACATATTGCATATGTATAAAGCTCATTGAGAGTCGGACCTGGTTTCCGGATAAGATAATAGCACTTGGCCATTGTAATGGTCTACTGACTGTATTTATGTACAACTACAAGTGTTCCGTGTGATGACTATCTTCACCTTAATAAGGCTTATTGTGAACTATTGAATAAGGTGTAAAGGGTAATAAAGTGTGAAATTTTCATTATTAATATTATTTTATAAAACACATATTGTAACTGATATCCCAAACACCTTTTAAAATATTATTTAATATTTAATGCCTTGGCTCGTGATGTGTCTAGTGGTTAGAACTCTTTATAGTTGTGATCGTGAAGAACCCAAAATCTTTTAGAGATTCAGAGGAAACAGTGTTAAGAATCTCACATTATGCCATTAGAAGGTATCGCTTTAATAAGATATTTGCCATCAGAAGTTGTTCTTGTGTCAGTTATTTAGATAACTGTAGACTCGACAATATAACATTGTCATAACTCGAAGCTCGTCCGAAGAT
>DWQW01003261.1:0-23234 GCA_018249695.1 Heliconius erato demophoon
AACTCACACAGTGTCAGTTCAACCGTACAGTAGTGTGGCTTGTCTTTTCCTAGTTGGTTCCCCGATGGCCCGCTTGCAACATCCATGTGAGCGGGTCTTTATTAAAGGCGCGAATATTTAAAAAAAATAACATAAATTAAAAAAATAATGTGACAGTGACAGTGACGTGAAGTTTTTTTGGAAAATTTTGTTTTTTTAACCATTTTCTTTTTGTAAAAATAGGCACAACTCGACGATGCGTTTTTGACTGGTGAGATGGGACGCAATTGTTTTTTTTAATTACGTTAACATATTTTTTATTTTAAAATTCAATTTTGTACCCAGAAATACTGAAAAATCAACTAAAATTTAATTCATAAATACGATAATGGCCGCGTTCATCATATTTTCCGTGAATTTTAATAAAAAAAACCGCATAAATAGATAGGACACATAGTATCTTGGGTTCCTATTAACGATAAGTAGTGCAAGCGAAAATAGTTTCAACGATATATAAAATAGAGTCTAGTATTCTATATAAGTAAATGAAGAGACTGTTTAATTTGATTTTGAAACAGTGTGTCATACTTAACTTTAAACTTTAAACTTTAAACTTTAAACTTTTAAATATGTTCAAAAATAAGAAAAAAATATGCAAAAAAAATATAACTATATATATTTTAAATATAGTATGTTATGCAAGCTTTTATTGTAAAGAATTTGTAATTTAATTAAACACTCCTCCAATTAAGTGACTAAGATAGTAAAATAGTCAAGAAAACATGTTAGAATTTGAATGTCGAGGGACTTGAACCAGTACCTATAGGAAAACGTAGAACACACAAATTAACACGTTTCCTTAATTAAATATTTTTCGTTCCTTATTGTGAAATAATACTTAACATTTTTAAAAATGACCTCGATAGTGTCAAATCACTACTTTCGCCGTTTTGGTGGATCGAATAATAAATGTCTTCATATATATAATGACGAGAGAGTAATTACCTTATAATTAAACTAACCTTTTTAACCTTAAATTAGACCTCTTTTTTTATTATGTAAAAGAAATATTATTAAAAGAAATAGAAAATTATGCAAACGAAAAAAAAAACAACAACAAAAACCCGACATTTACTTTTCAAAATCAAGAATTCATACAATACTTGTCCCGAAACGGACGATATCTAGTTACAAGGGGGTTGTCTGTCTCACTTCAACCCATAAAAAGAAACAATGGGTGTGAGGGAGACGGCGTTATTGTTAATAGTATAAAAGATGGCCTATTTTCCCGGCCACGTGGCTTGAAAACTCTAGTAATTTCCTTTTAAGTTGAGTCTTAATGAAAGAAACGCTTCAACTTGCTGATAAAACTATTTATTTTGCTCTCAACTTTTATATTTTATGTACTGTACTGTGGTATATCTGGAGTTTGTGATTAAATATTATATTTGTAACACCCTATATATCTATATAGCTATATAAAACTGTTTTGTTACTGGATGATAGATAGACGACGCACAGTCGAAACTACTGGACTTATATAGTTGAAATTTGATATGTAGGGAGTGTAGGGAAGCACTGAGTAAATATTTTTTGAAATTTCAATGGAAACGAAATTTTGTTTTGTGTTTACAGCTATGATTATTATTTAAAATCATATTTTGGACAATATTTTCTTTTCCTAGCTCTAGTAACCAGGCAAACGATGTTATATATGTATTTAGTGGATTAAAAAGTAAAAATATAGGTGATATATGACTATATTTTTACTTTAATACTGCATGTTAAACAACATAAATTTATAGTTTTTAAAGTCTTGTGCTTAATTTTACGTAATTACACAAATGTGTGGAAAAAATTAGTAAAATGATTTGTGGTTAGATGTGTTGCTATTTCTTATCTGATTTTATACAAAAAAATACTCTAAATATATAGATATTCTTTGCAACGAAATGCTGAATACGATAGGATGTATACAACAAAAAATCTAGAATATCTTAGGTTGTATAAAGCAATGTTTTAAAATGGACTAAAAGTAAAAAAAAATAAGTGACTAATCGTTAGATTTTCTCCCTAACCTGGAAAATACAGAATGTGCCGTAACTTAAAATTCAAAAATTAAAACAAAATGATAAAAATTATCTTCAGCTTTTAAGTTACATTTTTAAAATACATGAAAATTAAAAAAGATACATAAGTAAATGAATATATGAATGAACATATGAAATAGCTTAAAACAAAATAACGCCATCTACAGTCAATAAATGCCGGTACATTGACCCCAAACTTGAAATATATATAGGTCACAGGTCACAGGTCAGGCCGCGTTTTTGGGCTAGCTTTGCCCTAATCTGACCTTAGCGACCTTGCACGAGGTCAATGAAGTTTGAGGTCGCACGAAATTTAAGTGTCTCAGTTGTGTTGCAAAACTATTTGGTTATTGTTAATTTCTTTGTCATTTTATTGCGCTTTTTTAATTTATTTATTTCTGTTGTGGATATATGTGAAATAAATGAAAGTTAATTTTGAGTTCATTAAAACTTAAATTTAATTTGAAGTAAAGTTTAGTCTAGCAAACTCTAAAGGAACGAAAAATACAAAAAATCGTATTTGTTTTCTATTTATATATCCTGTAAACCGAAAAATATTTACTAATAATAAAACTTTGGGGAAAACTTGTATAATATTTCCAATATATTTGCATTTAAATTAAAATTCACCCATTATTCTCAATAACTGTATTAATAATTAAACTTTTTTATAATTGTTTTGTGGAAAATAGGACACACTGTATAATTACGCACACATAATATGGCTCCCAATTGAATAAGAAATGCAATAATATTATTGTTACATCATTTGTGTAACGCTTTACTCGTTATAACGTAACTGTTACTTTCTGACTTAATAGTAGTTTGTTTAGTTTTACACGTCTCATGTATATGGATATATGTGGTAGTCAAACGGAACTTAGGTCCCGTACACGACATCTCAAGATCGTTTTCAAGATCGATCTCAGAGTTGAGAACGTTTTATAAATACGGGCACTAGTGTCTAGTTACTCCGTCTATTCAATTTTCTGCTAATATTTCAATTTTTTTTATGTAATTCGAGGTGTTGTGGGTATAGCTTTAATTTTTATTCCCAAATTTTTCCCTTAAATTATATTGTTGGTACTGTAAACATGACAGTTGTGGGTTCGATTCCCATTCAAATGCAAGAGTTAATTTCGTTTCTTTGCTCTGGTAAAAAATAAAATGCGGCATTGAGTTCCGCCTCTCATCACACAATGTCTCAGAAATTGAGTGTTGCACGTGGAACGGAGTGTCTTAGCACTAGGTTCACTCTGTCTACCCTGTTACATGCGGGAATACAGCATGAAGCTAAAAAAATATATAATTTAAATACGTATCACGTTAAAATCTGTATACATTATTTATATATAGATAATAAATTAGAAAGTACGTCTGTCTGTTCGTTACTTAATAATACCAAAACATATTCGCTTGTATGTGACTTGGCAATGTTACAATTTGATTGTGTAGAATATTTTGTATGAATAAAAAAACAATATGGCGGTCTTCTACTAAATTTAGATATAAAAATATTTTTATTACTCAAGTAGCATCACGTTTTTTCCCGCATAGTAGTGTAGGCACCCGACACTCCTTTCTCCAACATTCCGCCTAATAGAGATATTGCGTGCGAAGTAGCGGATCTCAACGCCGCGTTTTGTCTACCAGAGCAACGGAAACATTATCCTGAGTGGATCGAGCCAATTTGTCATTTAACAATATGTTTTTTTTATTAGCTTATAAGAAAGATTAGCGTTGAGACACTCTGTTGCTTGCTCTACGTTTAGGGAGGAATTCAAATAAATGTAATTTGCTAACAATAGTCAAAAACATGTTTCTTTTTTATTTAAATAATCATATTATCAGTTTCATTATAAGTATATATAAATGTATTTTAAAAAGGGCTTCTACAAAAGAAACTCTAAATGGAAGCTCTTTTAAATTTACATCAAAGAAAATGAGGGGTGTTTTGTGTTAAATACAGATACTTGAGTTACATTTTTGGATAAAAGAGATTGTGTTATTTAATAATGCCATCGTGGCGCAGTGGGGCAGAGTATGATTGTAACCACGTGGAGGGTAAGATTCTTTTTTCGGAGAATAAATTATTTTAATTTTCCCGCTAAGTTAAGAATCGCGGCGTTAAAATCCGTCATTTAACACTCAAAACAATAGGGAAATAGTCTCTAGTCTAGGTTTCCTCCGCCTGCCCAGCTGTAAGCGAGATACGGCGAGGAGCTGAAAAAAAGAGATTCAAAACGCGTCAGTGCTAGTATCCAATTTACATATATTATCTTTTGCTTTGTCATACTCGGTCGAAATCTAAAACTGTTGGATGAAGTTAAATAATTTCTGCCATTTTTAAAATGGATTTTGATTATTTAAATATCAAATATTTCTTTTGGTAAACATAGATACTTTTGTATACGAAATTAAATTTTGCTTTACTTAGTAATACGTGTTTACTTTGCCTATTTCCTCATTCACACTCATTCTTGAAGTACAGTAGCGCATTGCTGATATGCGCCACCTAGCGGCCAGATGATGCATTAGACAGCTTTTTTTAAAATAAATACATCATTTTGTACAATAATCTAAGAAAAAAATAATAATTTTGACATTATTTATCAAAACTGTAATATATTATTTCTATATCATTTAAAAAATATATAATATAAGTAAAATAGTTCTTCCACCCGACGCTAGATGGCAGTGTACCAAATCCATTTAACAATGTGACGCATTATGTCACTTTTTATCGGCATTCGCTGTAAAGTGCTAAGAAGCTAATCGTACAATGACCGATTATATTGTTTTTCCTGTACTGTATCACGCTGTATATAGGTCTCGTGCGTATTGCCTTACAAATCTTAAATAGATCGTATATATTAATTATACCTTAGTTTCACGCTGTATCCCGCAAAAAGCAGTATTAAAACACTCTGCTCTTCATTCAGACGCTTTCATTCTTCATTGTGCCACATGCTATGTGCGAGATATATAGTGAAGGTAAAAAATAAGACAATAAATAAAAACAAAAGATATAAATACATGCATATCTTTTGTTTTTATTTATTATCTTATTTTTTTAGTAATGTTAAGATCTGCTTTCTGTAAAAACTATGATTATGGATTAGATTCCAACTACAGAACATAGAGCGGAGTTGAATTCCACCACTCAACATGCAATTTCTCAAAAAATGGGTGGAGAACAGGGCACGGACTGTCATAACATTAAGTTTCCATTGCAGACCATGCCGAAATAGCAGGACACGAAAGAAAATTACTAGTATATAATATGTTAGTGAATATCGTTATATGAAGAGTTCACTTTTTTTAACTTAATCCTTCCCTTAATTGATAAAATTTTACTAATTCGATTGTCAATTATTAATAGAAGTACTAAAATAATATAACTAGGTATGTTCATTATTACATTAAGTTATCATGTGAAGCTAAAGCCTTATATTATAAACATTTTTAAAGTGTTAATCCACACTTAGGAAAGAAATATACTTATTTAGAAAACGTATAAAAATTTGAACGTAGCGGGGCTCGAACCCGGGCCTTCTGGAAACCGACCGAAGCTAAAGCCTTTTAAGCTCATTTTAATATGTAACTGGCAAGCATTGCCAATTTATCACAATGGTAGCGAGTTCAAATGTTCACATGATTGATTATCGGCTATAAGCAATTCATCATTTATTTCATTGCTTCAGTAGATATTGTGTTGAGATAACATCTTTATATATTGTGTTTTGATTTTGCATAAAAAGTTGTTAGGGAAGAGGAAAAAAATTGTGGTAACAACTTTCTTTAGATTTATATTTCATTTATCTTCTTAAAAAATATAAGGCATAAACAACCATATGATAAGTCACTCTGTTGTCAATTTTTTAATATTTTTTATTTAATTGAAAATATTTTCTTTCTTTGTTAACGAGGTAGAGCTCTACGGTCAGTTGCATTAATCAATGCGCAATGTCTCCAGATATCAGCAGAAAGTATAGAACAGAGTCTTAATAGGAAGCGGAGGATCTTAACACTAGGTTTCTATGTTCCCTTTGTCTATCCCGCTATGCGCAGGGTACTGCGTGAACCTAAAAGAAAGTGGTTGTTTTTCCATTAATTATTAATTCTAGGTATGGCTAGAATGCACAAATAACTAACTAACTATAGAAACATTGACCATTGCGTTCATTTAATAACATTAAGCATCACACATTGTACGAGGGTTCATGACAAGTGCAATAAGCTTCTTAAGTTAAATTTAGTGTTTATATCGATTAACTCTATGGATAAATATATTAATACTTATTTAGAAAACAGGCGCTCTGACCACTGACACTTTTAAACGTATGGCTTAGTGGTCAGAGCGCCTGGTCGGTTTCCAGGAGGCGCGGGTTCGAGTCCCGCTACGTTCAAATTTTTATACGTTTTCTAATTAAGTATTTTTCTTTCCTAAGTGTGGAATAACACTTTAAAAAATGTTTTAAAAAAAATATATTAATCGAGTTGTCTGTCAACTTTTTTGTGTGTCGATTCTGAGACGTAAAATTAAAAATTCTAGTTTTTCCCGGTCGGGTAGGAATTTTGAGAAATCTTCTATTACTATTACCCTAGCTCACATGCCAAATATTAACCGCCTATATCCAGTAATTTTGGCTTTGCGCTGTCAGTCATCCACTCGGTATGATAATTTTATAAATATTGAATAAAATCCGCAATGGTGGGTTCAATATTAGTTCGGGCGATGAATTAATTTCATGTCTCTGCTCCCTGCCGAGACAAATGTACTTTCTATCCTATAATTTTTTAAATTTATATTTATATAATCTTCACTTGTAGAAATTTATAATTTCTACAATTATTTTTTAGTGGTCTCATTTAGTGATTTCATCTATCTCTATAATATATCTAGTAGCAAAAAATGCTTTTGAGTATGGTAAATTTGTAAATTTTAGAAATGTTGATAAGACACTTAAATATAGAATCTGTATATATATAGATTTGTGAAGAAAAAAAAATTAGGTATGAATTGGCTACCTTCTTATAACTCCTAGTAACAATTAATAATAATTAAATTATATAAATAAAAAATGTAACTGGTTAAGTGTAAAATATTCACCATTTGTCTTAATTTGATGATCTCACGTTACTATTTATACCCGTGACTAGTCGTCTTGGCGCATTTATTAAATTATAGACGAAAAATATGAGTTCAAACTTAGCCTGATATTTGTAGGTATTTTTTTAGCTTCACACTCGCAAAGAGCAAGGTAGGCAGAGCGAACTTAATGTTAAGACACTTCCCTATTTTTGCACAATATTCAAAGCATTCCGTAATTAGTAACGGAAAGGGAAACTCAACGCTCAGCTCAAAATCGGGATAAAGCGTGGAGTTACTAACTAGTCTATTCCTATATCAAAATATAAACTAAATTATACTCAAATTTTAATCGATTACACTTATTTTAAGACATGTATACTAAACATTTCCTTATTGCACAAAGATACATATAAATATAATATTGAATGACCAATAATAATATAAAAAATGTAAGTCATCAATGCGTCACAAGTTATCCGCCACGGTCGTTCAACTTAGTTTGGCAGATTGACCTTTAGTTCCGCCTACTGAATAACAGATGGCGCTTGCGAAAATGTGACGCGGAAGTACTAATTTTAATTGCAAATTTTTTTAGCTACACACTGTATCCCGTATACAGGGTAAGCAGAGACCACATGGAATTACGATATTCGATCTCCACCCAATTTTTAAGACATTGTGTGTTGAATGGCGGAACTCACCGCCGCGATTTGCCTTGTTACCAGAGCTAAGAAATAAAATTTAAATTAAATAATTTATAAGTACATGATTTTTTAACTATTTTGTTAAAAAAACGTCTATACAACATACATATGTTCTAAAGTTCTGGGTTCAAACTTTTGAAGTAAAAAGAAAAATAGTAATAATTATGACAAATTATACATATGTATCGTTATGATCTGACATTTGCTTATGAAAGTAATTTTAAGTGATTCGTCATTTTGCTGACGACAGCAATTTTGTGGAAAAATGTAAATTTTGATAACATTGTTGAGTTAACATCGAAAGAACAGCCTACGTGTTGTAAGTCACATAGATACTAATTAGGTGTAAGTATAAACAAGCGTACGTAATCGTTTTTATACATTTATGTATATTATTTATATTTCCATTTTCTTCGCTCTGGTGAAGAGGCAAAGCGCGGCGTTGAGTTCTGCCACTCAACACGCAATGCCTCCAGAATTCGGCAGAAAGTGGGGAACGGAGTATCTTAACACTAGGTCCCTCTGCCTACCCTGCTGTGTGCGGGATACAGCGTAAAGCTGATATTTTTTTGATGTATCTTATTACATTATATAGTTTAAGATGATTATTTTGAGGCCGTCATAGCGCAGTAACTATAAACGCAATTGTTGTGGGTTCGATTTTCACTCAGGGGTATGAATTGTTTCAATTCGTAACAAGTCAATAGTGTTTCTGCTAGTCAAGATGAAATGTGTCGAAAAATGGGCGAAAAGTGGGAATGGAGTGCTTTAACACTAGGCACGCTATGCGGGAAAAACGTAAACCTCTTTTTTTGATTTTATAAAGAATGTAATATAATTTTAATTTGCCACTTTCACATAAGTGTATTATTTTGATCATTATACATATATTGCCACAATCCTTCGTTCCTAATTATATATCATGTAATGGGGAAAGACAAATCTGTCAGTTACAAAATCAAATTGTTGTCAGAAATTAAAAGATTTACGTTTTCAGTACATTTTTAGTTTAAAATAACCTAATGAACAAGACGTGAGAATATTTTTGACTTTTGGTTGTTTTGCATTTATGTATACTCGTATGTAAATAATTTTAAGCTGAGTATCCCATAAATCAGAGTAGGCCTCTGCCTGTTTAGAGTTGAGAGTGACTAGGTACCTAGGAAGTTAAATCCGTTCTCAGCTTTCTGCCTGAATTTCGAGACATTACGTGTTCAGTGGCGGAACCAATAATTAAAATTGCCATTCCATTATTTATGGAATATTCTATATTTTGGCGATAGAACCCTATGAAATTTAGTCTGTAAGCTTCCGCTTACTTGGACTCATTGTGAGGAACCTAATGCTTTAACAGTTGAACGTCCCTAGATTTACTTAGAAATATTGGTAAAAATTATATACGAGCCTGTAATGGTTGTATTTAATCGTTTTACATTCAAATACACCATAAAAATTAAAAAAAATAATCGATTCATCTAATTAATTATATTACGATCGACATACTTATATGTACATATACAAATCGTTTTATATCGTTATACAAATATAAAACCAATTGAATTGTTGTTATGTTTAAAAATAGTCGGCAAGGTGCGTAATCACTGTGCGGGTCGTTAACCTTACATTTGACCTATAGTTCTGCTTTTCGATAATGGATGGCGCTAGTTTGTTAGCAATTAGGGTTCGGCTCTAAGTGCGGGTTCAAACAGAAGTAGGTGCGTTGATCTTTACAACGGTTATTGGCTGTCGTTGTTAAAAAATCACAATAAGGAAAGTCCTTAGTTTTGTTTTCCGTTTTGATTCAGTATGAGAGGATGTATTGTTGATATAATTGAAGTATATAAAAAAAATAATGTATTGCTTCCTGTATTGTATTGTAGTATTGTTTTAATGTGTGTTAGAATTTTGTTCATAGCATATGATAAATGGAATCGTATTCGCCAGTTACATAAAAGATAGGTTAAGGTTAATAAAAAAGTTTCAAATAATATTCTCCCACTTTGAACTTCCTAATATGACTATAGTGAGTTTAAATTTCATGGGAGACCATAAAATAAGATATACATTCTAAACGACAGTTAGGGGCAGAGGGTTTAAATTTCATACGTAATACAAAACTGGAGTGATTTATGAAATTGTGTTCTCTGTTTAAATTATATTTTTTCTTATTTTTTTATGTATTTATATTGTTATTGATATTATAAGTTTTATAAGAAAAAAATATTTAGTTTGTTAGTTATTTGTTATTAGTATAAGCTGCGTTTCCCACACACCGTTTAATTTTTGGGACACTCTCGAGTCGTTACCAGACCATACCATACCTGGAAATGAAAATGTTTCTTTTCTTTTAGTCGGAATAGAACCCACAACCGTCGCGTTTCACCTTTTTGTGTATTAACATATTAGTCTACCACGCTATATGGGAAATATCGGAAATACCTAACCTTAGCTTTTCTTTAATCGAATCTACTATCATATACTACTGCTGTAATGCCACCACTACACTACATACCTAAATTCCTTGACTTTGCCCTTGCATTTTCCTTCTAATAACTAATATCGTTCTTAGTATTACAATAATCATTGTTTCACAATATTTTTCTGGGCCAATGAACTATATGAGTAATTGACGCACACATAAACAAAATTTACAAACACAAATGTAAAATAATTTGACAGGTCACTGACCTTGGCCCTTATCTAAGGGCTACGAATTTTAAGGAAATAATTATTTAATTGTTTGAAATGGTCATATTGTGGTAAGAGACAGGATCTGACTATAATCGCGATGGTCGTTGGTTTAATTTGATTTATTTTTATTTTTTGGCGTCCGGAGAAATGATTATATTTAAGCTTTTTTTATTTCTCCACTTTTTTTAAACTAAGCGCGGCGTTGAGTTCCGCAACCTAAAACCGTCACTGTAATCAAAAAAATGTAATTACGATAATAAAATGCAACCGTTTTGAATTCAAATCTTTTTCATGGGAACGACGTAGACGAGTGCTACGCCATATTATATTATCGCATGATTTTGCCACTTTAGTATTTTTTTGTTATTTAGTCAGGCTATATAGTTCGCAAATATTTTTGAGACAAAAAGTGGACTTCGGTGGTATATTACGTCTATATTAGCTAGCAGGGTAGACAGAGGGAACCTAGTATTAAGACACTCCATTCTCCACTTACCGCCTAATTTTTGCAAGCATTGCGTGTTGAATGGCGGAACTCAACGCCGGGCTTTTGCGTTCGTGCCATAGCAAATGTAAATATTAAAACATAAGAATTCATTAGTTGCTTACCTAAATAATGAGGAAGGAAGGAGGAATAAACAAAAAACATCATATTTTTTAAATAGTAGCTTGTCTCTCTTTCGCAATCGCCTCTAACGTAGAGGTACAATATTGACTGTCTGCACATTATCACAGTTTAATTGAGTCCATGTTAATATAACGTTTTGTTTGGTTATGATAATTTTTGTTATTATAAATAATTAATTATTATTACCACATACACTGAGGCCAGTCGTGGCGCAGGGGCACAAAGTGTGGCTGTAAAACCGACTGGTTTTGGGTTCGATCCCCACACGAGGAGATGAAATATTAAATATAACATTCAAGGCAAAGCGCGGTGTTCAGTTCTGCCACTCAACACGCAATGCCTCCAGAATTCGGCTGAAAGTGGGGAAGGGAATGTCTTAATACTTGGTTCCCTCTGCCTTCCCTTCTGTGTGCGGGATACAGCGTGAAGCTAACCACATACATATTCATGTAAATATATATATACACGTGCGGAGGCCAGTTCTGGCACAGGAGCACAAGCCTGCAACTGTAAACGTAGCAGGTTCGATGCCCACAAATAAAAGAATGGTAAAACAAATTTGTTAAGGAAGAGTGAGCGGTAAGAGAGGCAGAAGGTCATCATTTGATCTTCGAAAACACAGTGTCAATGATAAAGACGATGATACAAGTATCATTGATACTAGATTACACTGTGTTATCGAAAAATTTTAATAGTACCATTTTTTTAACTTACTAAATTTAAGATAATTTAGTATAACTTATATGTCTAGTTAAGCAACACTCACCCAAGTCAGATATAAGATGGGTGTGCAAATCTCTTCGTACAATTCCAAAGGTTTTTTCCCATATTATTTCTACATATCGACTGATATTTCAATCAAATATGTTGCCAAAATCAATATTTCATAATAGATTGCCAATCGTACTTCGATTGACCGATAATAGAGTATTTTGACGTAAGATAAGATAAGAGTAACATGTTAAATGATGATCAAGTTGAGATGTGCAAAAAAATAGCTTTATTTAAAAAAAAAACGTTAATTTTTGTAGCTTCACGCGTTTCCCGCATATAGCCCTGATACTGCAGGGGGAACATGGTGTTAAGACACTCCGTTCTTCACTTTTCAAATAATTTTTCGAGGCACTTCGTGTTATGTGGCAGAGCTCTACGTCGCACTTTATCTATTAGAGCAAATGCATTTTATTTGAAATTTTTATTTATTTTAGTGTATTATTACACTTTTCATTTTCTTAACAACGCAACGAAAAGGAAATCGTTGCTTTACTATATTTTATAAATAGAGTTAATACGCTACTTATTCCACTATTTTTATTATGTAAATCTAAACCGCATTCAGATTTAGATCTTTAAGTAGTTTTTATATAAAATATTTAAAAAAATCGAAAAAAAATCACATTTTTTTACAGCGTGGTGTTTCATTTCATTACATTAAAATTGGCCAAAAAGCAAAAAATAGACTTTTAACATTACGTTCCCTGGGCGGGATTGGGCGGTTATTGGGATTATTTGCTGTATACAGCGTGATGTTTAATAGTTGAAAATATTACTTCTACACTTCCTTGTAATGAATTCACAACGCTATTTACTCACCCTATCAGCTGACCGAGGTCGTTGAACCGGGAAAGTTTACCTTGTGCCATAGCTATTTAAAAGCCAATAATTATTATGTGGCCGTCGTGGCGCAGTGGCACACCAGTGAATGTAAGCGTGACAATTGTGGGTTCGATTCCTAATCGGGGAAAACAAATATTTTCATCTCGTCAACCTTGTAACAAAACACGAGGCGTTAAGTTTTTAAGTTAAATTGGTTGGGACGTAGAGAACAGTGTGTTTCATCACTAGGTTCTCTATCTACTCTGCTATATACGGAGTCAAAAAAAGAAAATAAGGGCGTCGTGGCGTAGTGGCACACCGTCTAAATGTAATGGTTGTTGGTTCAATCCCCAATCGTGGGAATCAGTAATTTTCATTTCTCCGATTAGGATATACAAAATTTGATAAAGTCTACAACTCAGCTTGAACTCGTAATATTAGTGAATGAAGGACAAGGGGAAAGTATTAGTATAGTGTATCCTTATTGCTTTTCATTTCAAGAATACATTTATTAGCAAAACAATAAAAGATTTCGCCTACCTTACCGTGTACGGGAAACTGATTTTCATTATATTTTATAAGTACACGTGGACTAAAACCGTTTTGAAAAATAACTTTACAAATATTTGATATTATCCGCTATAGTTTAATATAATATGCATGTATTATAGAAATAAACCATTACGCATTATTCTGTTCAATAGTGAAAACCGCATTAAAATTCGTTGCGAAGTTAAAAAAATATACGTACATTAATATTAGACTACGTTGTTTTATACTTTTTTTATGAAACATAAAAGAATTTGAACGTAGCGGGATTCGAACCTGCACCTCTCAATAACCGTCAAAACCTTACGTTCTTATCAAGTCAGCTTCCAAGAGGCGCGTTATTTTTCTATTCTTAGTTTTGTATAGCACTTAACCAATATTTAAATCACTCTGTTTCGTACTACGTTCATCAAAGTCGGTTAAAATCTAATTGATTAATAATAGACAATGAAAATACCTACCTCTTATCTAAAAAGCGGTCTGTACATCACATGGTGTCTCTGTCTCTCTCTAACAAATAGAATTACGTATATCCGTCCCGCTCTCAGGGTGTCGACCGGGTGAACGACCGCCGAAATTTCGGGTTCAACGAACGACCGAAAGTTGATTGTACTGTTTGAGATACGTTTTTCGCATATATATATTATTTTCTTTTTGTATATTTATTACGATATTTTTTTGTGGTGTAATTTTCTTTTTTTTTCATATTTTTCTATTTTTTTTTGGCATAATTTATTGATTTTAAAAACAATACTGGCCATTTTCTTTTTATTTAATTAAGGCCAAAATTTGTACTGAAACGAAACATATGGCAGGTGATATATATTCTTATTGTAGGTTGGTATTCGAACTAACAACTACTACAAACATTCAGATATGATCCTATCGGTACTATGGCTATCTTCATATATTTTTAACTATCATATTTAATTTTAAATTTATCCATATTAAAGATCAACGTACTGAAACAACAAGATTACATAACGTTTACATTTTCGCTCATAACTCAAAAACGGCTGAGGCCAATTTGATGAAACTCACACAACAAGAAAGATAATGAAATTATCTATATTTTGATATATTATTCAATTATCTAAATACATAATAAGAAACGAGGAAGCCAAAAGCAAAGCACCGTTGTGCGGGGTCGGCGAATTTTTTGACGGTCATTCAACTTGGTATATTGAACGAAAGTGACTTATTTAATACTTATTGCCTAGTGATATATATGATTTTTTCCGCATAGCATATAAAATAGTGTCGAGACACTCCGTTCGCTAAGCTATCCGCATGTATTCCAAAAACTAAGTGCGGAACTCAACGCCGCGTTTGTTTCTGAGCCAGGAAATGAATTGATAATGTAATAACTCGAGTAGGGATCAATCCCACAACTATTGCGTTTTAGTCAGATGGTATACCACTGTGCCATGATGGGCTCATTTATTTTCATAATATGATTTCCTAATATAGTCATTATGAATAGTAACTTTGCTTAATATTGCTTTTCTATGGAAATGAGTAATTTATTTGGAAATGTTCGTTAGAAAAATACTTTTTGTATGTCTTATATTTTATTTACATTTATATGTAAGAATTACTATTGGATGAATATTAATAATAATGCAACCTCAATTGGTATTTGAATCCACAACCACGCCTAGTCATTAAAACACTAGGGAAATGTATCATTTAAATAAAGATTTACATATAAATATTTAAAATATAATAAAAAAAATTGAAAGCACTTGTATCGGTATACACTTAAAAAACATGTTTTCAGAAAAAAAATACCACAGCGATATTTGAACCCGCGCCACTGTTTTACCTTTCAAATTTCTAAAAAAAAAAAACTATATAATACAATTTTTATATAACAACATTTCAGCTCAAACTCGAATCAGTAATTGTAAAGCACAAACCAAAGGTTATCGACATTAGGTTGAATGTGCCAAAATTCGCCCAGCGTTGATTGACCCGTGTCGCACTTCCGCGTACAGTTGTCGTAGGTCCTATGGTATTTTGCTTTGTGTTATAAAGAAAGTGGTTAGCGAACTTGATATTTTTTCGACTAAATTCTCCACTCTCTGTTATTTTTTTTTATTATAAGCAAAGTACAGAAAATATGCTCAAATACGTCACATTGATACTAGATGCCTCATGCTTTTTCCCGTATAGCAGGGTAGGTAAAGGGAACCTTATATTAAGACATGCTTTCTGTCCTCACTTTTCAGCCAATCTGAATTTTGAATGGCGGGATTCAATACCGCGCACCAGAGCGAGGAAATCAAAATAATTAATTACTCGAGTGGGAATCAAACCCACAATCGCCGCCCTTACATTCAGACACGCTACGCCACGACAGCCTTATATAGATATCCTGGTGTTTCAAGAAAACCATTGTACCGGATAACAGTTTTTTTTTAAAAAAAAAACTCTTTAAATAGTTAATTCGTTACGCCCACGTTCAAAGTCTATATGTCACTAGGTATCACTTATATGTCACAAACTTTTTTTTCAGTGATCCCACGGGAATCACTCATTCATTTAGTGACCCAGTATAAACACGCCTATTTACTGAGATTGTTGTAGTGACACAGCGTGTGACTGTAAATGAGACGTTTGTAGGTTCGATTCCCACTCTGGAACTTGAATTATTTCTCGAAAATACGGCGGCAAAAGGGAAACGAAGTGTATAAAAATTAGATTCCCCCTGTCTACCCTGCGGGATACAGCGTGAAGCTGAATATATAATAATATGTCATAAAACGTGCAGACAGACATTTTCTTTATGAAAAAAAAGCCTAAACACAGGTTCTAATAACATATTAGTTTGTAAGAATAGGTCAGTGATAGGTTGTTCACCCGAGATCAACGTCCTCGCGACGGAGTCACTTGAATTTTTTGTTTGGTCACTATTTTAGTGTATAATCGGTGTATATTTAACTTATGATGTATTTATATACGTATGTAATATATGTATATATTATACATGTATAGATTTTTCTTAATCACCATGAAACTTCTTATTAAACAAAAATCTTAAGTTAAATCAACAGTTTTACCTTTAAATATATAATTTATTTATAAATATATACATATATATTAAATAAAACATGGTAGTGAGTTCAAGTTCCTTTTGTCAAAATATAATCATTTTCGTTTAGATTACAGTGTAAGTGACCTTGGGTCCATCAACTTACAAGCAGGAAAATTGGTCCTTATACCTTTAAAAATAAGTAATCAAAAACATTTACACTATTTTTTAGCGGAATATCTAAAAGAAATAAATAGATTTTTGAATTAAGAAGAATTTTGAGAAGTATTAGACCTAAATGACATAGGGACTAGAAACACAATACTAAGTGTGGAATAACACATTTCTAAAAAATGGTAAAAATACAAAATATCGTCTCAATCATAACAGCGTATTTATATTATATACAAAAAAAAAACTAGCAAAAATTCCGCAATTAATCACAACACACAAAATCATTTGTCTATGAACCATTATTTTCGGTTGGCTGTCACTTTTTTGACGTTTACATGAAAAAGGTTTACTGTTTAAAAAAACAGAGACGTCATATTTTTTTTTAATCACAGCTATGCCAAAATCGAATGACGGCTGGTCTGATAAATCGCCATAATTATATGACGTTAGCCGGGATTTAAAGTGTCTTCAAGGTCGTTTCGAAAATAAACTTTTGGTGTGTGACAGACGACGGTTCCTTGACACTTGTGCGTGTGGATTTAACAGAAATAATCTTAGATATCTTTAGATTTAAAGTTTTAAAGCTATGTTTGTATTATTTATTTTCGTAATTTTGTAATTTTTTTTTTTTTTTTAAACATTTATCAAGAGAATGAATATAATAATAGAATATGAGAAAATAAGTAAAAATTGTCAAGGAAAAATTTGTTAGGTTTCCCGGCACTTGTAGATATAGTTACACAAGGCCCCCCCTGATTGTAAGCGCGACGGTTGTGGATTCCATTTTCCTTTGGGGAACGAATTATTAACAAACCAAATCGCGGCGTTGAGTTTCACTATTCAACACGCAATGCCTTTTTAACTCATTTCATATTATGAAATACAAGAAAAACTTATATTACCATTATTACGTAAACATTTTCTCAATCTATAGTTTTTTTTTAATATTATATTTATATTGTTATATAAATTTAATCGTTGGTTTATAATGCCATGTCCAGTTCTTTAATTATGGCGTTTCCAACCTGTCAGTTGAGCACAAAAGATTACAGATGTATGTATAAGAGTTAAATGTATTCACATTCTGTCAATCTGTCTTGAAAGTACCTTCTTTCTGTCTATCAAGCAAAAAGGTTAAAAATAAAATTTAACATTATTGTAAATTACTATTAAACCGAATTAATCACATATATTTAGTTATAGTAGTGTCAATAGTGTATACAATATTTTGGGAAACGCGACGGTTTTAAACATTTTTCGGTATACTGTAGACAAAAATAAATATACTCGATTAATCCAGGGAACGGAAGTGTCTTTATGGGACCGAAGTGTCTTAACACTAGCTTCCCATGTTTCCTCTGACTATCCTGCTGTGTGTTATAACGTGAAATTAAAAAATATATAATAACCGCGGAAATAAACGGATTTCATTACACAATATTTCACATATACACAAAAAAAAACGTGATTCATACAACAAAAATTGTACGGAAAGGTTGATGAATCTATGTAGCTGTAACCACCTCGTTCTATTCACCCGCCCTTAGAGGCAAACGGCCTAAAGGTCGAATAACGACCCCCAAATTACGGGTCACGGACTTGCAACTCGCGTGAATCAGCCTCTTTATAAAATGCCTTACGTTTGTACGGTTCCTTATTATATATTTTTATATACTTACTACTAAAATATACCATTACATTATAAATATACCAAATAAGAAATTATTGGAGGAAAATATTTTTGAGATAGTCGTGTTACACTTTTACAGCGGCTGACTGTAAAAGCGGGGGTGGTTGGTTGTGGATTTAATCCCCACTTGTGGAAATATTTTTTTTTTATTTCAATCTGTTTGATACACATAGCAGAGTAGGCAGAGGAAACCTGGGAAGGAGTGTTAAGACACTTTGTTTCCATTAAAACGCTTAGGTTCTACTTTGGACAAAATTTTCGAGACTTTGCGTGTTAAGTGGCGGACCTCAACGCCGTGCTTTGTTCATTATCGACGGGACGAAATGAAAATATTAAATATTTCATTCCACTGAGTGGGAATCGAATACGCAATCGTCGCGCTTATAGCCGTACGCTTGTGCCTTTGCTGTACCACCACAGCATCAAATTATCTCTAAATATGGGAAAGGTTATATTAAAGTTATTTTAATGTACCCGCTGTAGTAAAAAACAAAGCGCGGCGTTGAGTTTTGTACCTTAACATACAATTTCTAGAAAAATGGGCGGTGCGTTCAGAACGAAGTGTCTTGGCACTACGTTCCTTCTATCTACCTCGCTATAAGCGGAATACAGTATGAAGCTAAGAAAATAATAAAATATTTATAAATCAACTAACAGAGAGTAGTGTTTTAACACTACATTTTCACTGCTTATATCGCTATATACAGGATACATAGTGAAGCTATACACTTAGCTATAATATATAAAACATGTTCACGCAAGCAATTAGTCACCTGCTGTATACTTATAGTAGCCTCAGTTCAGTAACCCCTGTTGCGCAGTAGAGCAGACGTTGACCCACCACGTGGGTAGCCGCGTCTTATCGCTTCCCCGTTTGTGGTATTTGTTGGCGAGTGACGCCAGCGCGTTTGGAATTCTATTTTTTGAATTTGACATTGATGTTTTGTTTTTTTTTTATTCTTTTCAATTTGATTGTAGGCGTAGAAAAGTGTTGATCGTAGGCGTAGAAAGGTGTTATTTTTTTGAAAAATATTAAAAAAATAACAGTTTTTAACGAATATAAAATTGTTTTTTTCAACTTCACATTGATGTTTTTTTTATTTCATTGTAGGTATAGAGTCCTACTATGGATGCCTTTATAATATTATTTTATGTAAATAAGTGTACAGAAATTCGTAATTCAATTCAAAGGAATTAACTAAGTCGATTGTTATTTTGAAACTAAGTAAGACGTGTGATTCATTTGTGTAAGCAAGAATAAATTATTTGTTTTGTAACAAAAATGGAGTATAAATTCCATTCAATTGTATTATAAATATGTATTTAAAATATATTTTTAACTACACCTGTATCTTGCATAAAGCAGGGTAGGGAGAGTAATTTAGTGTTAAAACACTCCATTCCTCGTGCACCGCTTAATGTTTGAGACAACATGTTGAGACGGAACTCTACGCCAAATTTTCTCTAACTACCAGAACGAGGAAATGAAATACAGTTATAAATGACAAAAAAACAAATTTAATGATCATATAAAAAAAAATTAAATAATATATATTTAAAATACCCTCAAATAAGCAAAAAAGTATCTTACCTAAAATTTTCTAAAAAAAAAAACAAGACACCAATAAAAAAGACATACAGACATAATAGTTAACAATTTCAAAACATTAAGCAATCTCTATTATCAATAAGTTTACTTTTACTGTCGTTCTCTAAAAGTTTCACTAACATAAATACAGACTCTAAATGGCTATACTTAATGGATACAATGATTAATATTCATGCCCATATATGGTATGTAATCCAAATTTATCATAATAAGGCTAAGTTATAGATCATAATTTTGACTTGTCTTTTTAATAATATATCTTTTTTATTAATAAATAATGAAAGTGTTATTATTATTTTTAAGAGCACAATTAATTTGACTAATAAAATATCTATCGAAAGATTTTTTAGTTATACATTTTTGGTAAAAAGAAAAAATATGCATATTTAAACTTTATTTGTAAAACAAAATTCTTCATAAAAGTGTTTTTTTTAAGATTTTTGTTTTACAAATTTGCCTACCTTACTTAATACGGAATATGATGATACGGATGAGACTTTTTATATTCATAGTATTAATAATAAAAACCTCTTATCTGTAGGATTTGTAAAAATACCTCGGTACAAGCAAAGAAAATGATAACCTACTTAAAATTATGAAAGCATATTATAAAATTGTCAATTTTAAATTTTTTAATAATTTTATATAAAATAACAAAACTTATAATTACGTTATTTATTTTCTGGAATATTTTATTTTTATATCCTAAACCAAGAACCCACAATAATCAAAGCAGTTCGTTTTCTCGAGTAGCAGGGGACATAAAGTCATATAATTATAATGTAAATACAGTATTAGCCCGAGTGGAAATTGAACCCACTACCACTACGAATACAGTCGATGGCCTCATTTTTATAGCAATTAACTAAACATGTAAAGCATTTTTTATTTGGTCTTATAGTAGGAGATTACCAGCTATCTGTGAACTAAATTTCATTTTAATCCATTAAGCCAAGTTTATGAATTGTCACAACTGTCAAAATACATATAAATACGATAAAAATGTTTTTAATTATAGTTTAACAAGTGTTTAATATCTATAACGTTAATAATATATAATTATATTTTTATTTTTTTTAATATGCCAAAAAAATTAAGAAACATCTATTCAAATATATTTTTTTTATCTTTTCCGTCAAGCTTCTTTACTTTGTATATCTTGACCTAAAACTTTTTTAAGAAAACTTTTTTTGTAATAAGAGAAGAAGTCATATCATTTATTCCGTGTAACAATAACATAATTACATATAAAAACAAAAAAGAAGAATAGAATATATAGAAATATGTTGAATATATAAAAATATATAATTTAAGAACTTTAATTTCGTCTCCTGCGTCTTCAAAAGTGCAAATTACATCAATGTTGCACCAAATGAGCGCTTGATGGGTTTGATGGGTTGTCTCTTTTTTATCTTATTAGAAGAAATGTTAAAAGCAAAAATGCCAAATCCTTGTAAGTATTTTTTTTTTAAGCAAATTTAAAAAAAAGTTATAAGCATTGGCGCTTTATCCAGCTTATAACAGGGTAGGCAAAGCACACTAATGTCAAGATACTCGGTTCATTTTAATCCCGATTCCGAGACATTGTGGGTTAAAAAGCGGAACTTAACGCCGGATTTGCCTTGCCGAAATATTTATAATTTAAAAATCGCAAAATTCATCCAAGTTTCCTATTCAAAGTGTTTTCTGGTCATGACGTATAACTGTCACTCTGATCGATCAATATTACTATCTCGGTTCGGCGGCCGGTCGGCGAACCCCCAAACGCGGGTCAATGGCACCGATAGTAGCACAGTGGAAGCTATGTTATACTGTGCTATAAATTGGCGAAAACATGTTTTTTTGTATCAAAATAGGCATAAATTTTTAAATTAGACTTCAAAAAACTGGGTATAAAGGAAAGAGTTTTCAGCATAAAAAAAATTACGCTGTATCCCACATATTATCGTTGCCCACTTTTTGGGACATTGCGTGTTGTGGAATTCAACGCCGCGATATATCTCAGCAAAGCGAGGAGAGCGGTCTTAACACTAGATTCTTTCAGCCCACTGCTCTATGTGGGGCATGCTTAAAGCTAATGATTTATGTATTTTCAAAGTTTTGCGAAATAAGAACAACTGTTGAGCTTGTTGTCGTCTCTTCAGCAGAACTGCCTTCCGAGACGGTGATGGGTTCCCACTGGAGGAAACTAAATATTAAATATTAAAAAAATTAAATTAAATTAGCTTCACGCTGTATCCCGCACACAGCAGGGTAGGCAGAGGGAACCTAGTGTTAAGACACTCCGTTCCCCATTTTCCGCGCTTAATCTCGTCACCAGAGCGAAGAAATGGAAATATAAATTTAAGTAAATATTTCATCTCCTCGAGTGGGGATCGAACCCACAACCAGTCGGTTTTGCAGCCACACCTCGTGCCGCTGCGCCACGACCGGCCTCAATTTTTTCATTTTATATAACAAATAAAGTGGGCAGATTGGGTAACAGGGTGTCTTAACACTAGGTTCCCTTTGAATAAAAACGAATAATATTTATATCCCGTTTTAATGAATTTACAGCACGTTATTACAATTATATTTGACAACGGTACCATATACCGTGAGTTTCAAATTAAGAAAAATTACGCCATGAAAGTAGGAATTGCTAAAAAACTGTAAAATTATACCTATACAGTTGAATAAAATAAATTTATAAATACTGTTTCAAATATTATTTAGAGTGACTTTGGTTTTGAAAGCTCCGTTGTTACGTGGTTAGTTAAAGACTGTAATGGCTTAGTTTCTAGATTCAACGCGATGGTTGCGAGTTCAAATTAGATTGTAAGAGGAAATATTAATTGTTTTTATATATATGTAGTTTACAAAGTCGCTTTCCACTGATGCATGTATCTTTTCACTAATAGTAAAAGTATGAGAATTCAAATAAATATATACAAATATTTCGTTCTAATCTGGAGTCTAAGGAGATTAGGATTTACCACTTACAAGGTCACTTTTAAGTAATACTCTAGCCTATTGTATTGTTAAACGTTAAGTTAAGGAAGAAAAAGCTACGGAATTTAAGATCTTTGTTTTACAGTAATGCATGCATAAGAATATCTTACTTACGGTTGTGGTTCGATTCCCATTCGGGGGAATGAATTCAGGCAGATAGTTGGGAATATAGTATATTGACATCAGGTACAAATAACTCAAACTAAGCTCTATATTATATTTCAAAAGTAAAATTTCTATATTTAGTTTAATTTGTCGTAATTAAAAGATATTATTAATATTTATGCTATTTTGTGTGTGGCCATCGTAGCATCGATGGTTATGGGTTCGCTCCCCACACGAATACATAAAATATGTATATGTAAACTGCTATAAAATTGATATACCGTATGGCTTAGAAAAAG
>DWQW01003262.1:0-23232 GCA_018249695.1 Heliconius erato demophoon
TAGCTTCACGCTGTATCCCGCACACAGCAGGGTAGGCAGAGGGAACTTAGTGTTAAGACACTCCGTTCCCCACTTTCTGCCGAATTCTGGAGGCATTGCGTGTTGAGTGGCAGAACTCAACGCCGCGATTAACCTCGACACCAGAGCGAAGAAATGGAAATATAAATTTAAGTAAATATTTCATCTCCTCGAGTGGGAATCGAACCCACAACCAGTCGGTTTTGCAGTCACACCTCGTGCCGCTGCGCCACAACCGGCCTCTGTTCTTCTTGTTCGTAGTACAAACTGCAAAATAAATAAAATTGAATAGTTTGGAAAGGTTACCGCTACTCTCTATCAAAAAATAATGTACTTAAATTTTTCAAGATATTTATATGTGAAAAAATAGAAACAGATACGATATCTACTGACTACATATGATAATGAATGTTGATAACGCATAACACATATTGTTGGGATATTATTTGCTAAACATTAATTACGTCATGTAAGTGTAATCTATACTTGTAATGAACATAGTAATTTAACATAAACATAGTAGTATTTTTCTAACAATGTTCGAATGGTTACAGTTCAATTGTAAGTCCAATAGATGGCCCTGTGCATAAAACGTCGTTTTCTGAATGGCGGTGGTAAGATTCTGGGCAAAAGAATGACTTTACAAACGTCTTATTTATTTGATTGTTGATATATGTATGTATTTTTAAAGGTTACCTTCGTAACAGTTTAGCTTAAGTCGTAATTATTTCAACACAGTGATAAAGAATGACATAATATTTAAAGAAATATCTAGTAAGCACTCTATGTTTTTACTTGATATTTCTTTGAAAAGGTTCTTCAGTCCGTCCGTTCGTTTATGTTAATATTATTTTTTCCTGCTTGGACTTTACCTGAGTTGAGTTTGAGTTGATATGTTCGTGTAAAAGTTGTTTATTTTTATTTTGTTAGCAAAATTTCTGTGGGCTCTTCCTACGCCCATGCGTAGGTGACAATATATATTATGGTAGCAACGAGCTGGTACGATGATGGAGCCAGGACCTAGTTTAGGCTTCCTTTCCGAGCACATTCTTTAACACTTGCTTGGTATGCAAAAACGTGTATTTTAGTTTTTTTTTAATATGTTTGTTATTATTTAAATATTTCGTAATTTAAATATTTCGAGGAACAAACTTAAGATATATGTCACAAGTAGAATGTGTAACGAGAGAAGTGGTCTTGAACGTCAAGTTCAGTGGTGTACGTTCACCTACTTCTATTTTGTAATTTCCTAATATGGTAAGTAATCCTCCGTACATCGGCATAGGGGTCAATCTCATACCTAGAATGAAAAAATATTTGTATGGTTATTAAACTTAGACCAGCTTCACACTTTTCTCCTGTATAGCAAGGAAGGCGGAGAGTTAAGTATATGTGGTTTTTTATATTTTAGCATCATTTGTAGTATTATAAACCTTAACACAGACAAGCAAATTTAAAATAAAAGAGTTAGTACATGCTTAAAATGAGTAAAAAAATATTTTTTTTATCAGCTTCACGCTGTCCACTACATGTAGTAGCATAGGCAGAGGGAGCCTAGTGTTAAGATACTCCGTTCCCCATTTTTTCCACCGAATTCTATTGGAGGTATTGCGTGTTGAGTAAATTAACGCCGAAAGAATTTAACGCCGCGCTTTTGCCTTAACACCAGAATTTATAAATGAAATTATTAGATAGAAAAAATATTATTATGAAAAAGTACTTTTACCTAAACAAATCCTAGGACCTTCTCCAAAAGGAATAAAAGTGCATTGCTTAATCTTTTTTCTTTCTTCACCAAGAAATCTTTCAGGACGGAACACTTCAGGTTCAGGAAAATACTTGGGGTCCCTTTGAAGGTGATATACAGGTATGTGTATAGGAAGGCCTTTTTGCAAATGAAGGCCTGTTGGTAAGACATAGTCGTGCATTACTTCTCGTGTAATAACTCCTAGTACAGGGTAAAGACGAAGAGTTTCATTTATACAAGCTTCAAGGTATGGCAGTTCACTCAAGCATTCATACTCAATGGTCTCATGCTTTTGGAAATAATCATCGACTTCTTGAATTAACTTGTCCTGAATTAGTGGATTTTTAGCCAGTTCGTATAGTACGTAGGTCATTGTAGTTGATGTTGTTTCATATCCAGCACCAAACAATGCTAAAGATTGGCCTACAAGCAAATCTTCGGTAACAGGTAGTTTAAATATTTTCTCCTCACCAGTCTTAGCGTTGCTCATACTTTCAGTTGACAAATAATCATTTTTCTTCCATTGTAAAATTACATCTATAAAATCATTTCGAGAAGTTCCATCTTTTAACCGATTTTCAGATGCTTTAGAAAACAATCCACCGAAAAACTCCGAAACCTTTTCATCAAATAGATTACAGCCTAATGCATAGAACAAAGAGGGCCACATCGATCGACTCACCATTTTTACGCCCCGAGTAACCGAACTGTCGAACATTTTGTCACCCATTATAATAAAAGGATTTTCCTGTAAATCATTTTGCATACAGTTTGCGTTAATGCCAAAGATCGCTGATATGATAAAGTCCATCGTATACTTTGCTAATAAAGACCTAGCGTTAATACTTTGAGATATCTTTACTTCATTTTTAAGATTTGTTTTTAAATTTGCAGTACATTTCTGTATTAAAGGAAACATATTCTTTAATTTGGAGGAAGTGAAGAGGGGTGTAAGTTTTATGCGTAAGACTTTCCATTCGTCTCCAGCAGTTGCATTTATACTCCGCGTCAATACTTCTCTATGAGTGTAATCAGAAACTTCACGGCCGTTGAAGTAATAGAACTCCTTAGTCATAACCAGTTTAATAATTTCAGGGTCCTGAAGTAGAAGAGCTGGTCGTGTTCCATAGAAAGTGCCAATATAAGGTTCACTTGGAAATTGTTTCAATATATCACTTGCAATTTGAGGCGCATATTTTCTTTGCAATATATAGTCTCCATAATTACCCAATATAAGAGTAGGTTTCAAGTATGGGACATTTCTTTCCTTCCAATAGTTGTGATTTTTCGCTAATCTGCAATATACTAGGTAAATCACTAAAATAATTGATAATATTAATAGCTCAATCATTTTCTTCACAAACACTTTTTTTAAGTGATAATGTTATAATGTTTTAATATCAAGTACATTGCTGTTATATTTATGGCGTTATCTGTATTTTTGGAGCTTAATTCAATGTTACATAGGGTGACCAATAAATTTTATTAGGACTTAGGACTATATTTATGATATTGTTGTATCATTGTTAAGAGGCGGGCAATGCACTGTGGCTGCGCGCGCTACGCGGCTGTAGCTCCTCTGGTGTTACACGGGTTCTTGGGCGACCGTAATCTCTTACCATCAGGTGACCCATACGCTCGTTTGCCTTGCCTTTTTCCACAAAAAATAATAATAATGTAGTGAGAAAATAATGACACTCTGCCTTATGCGAATGTTATTGTGTATATGCATGTATTCGCGCAGTATGTACATAAAATAATAAAGCAGTATAGGCGGAGGAAACTTATTGTTATGACACTCCGTTCTCCACAATATATACATAAAAATTTGCGGCGCATACCATTTGCCAACAGGAAGATTATGTAATTTACACATTTAATGACGAAAAATTTATTTTCATAGATTTGAGAAAGTACTACGTGTCTGCATAATATGTGAAACTCCAGCCTATGCTTGCGCCCGGAAACAGAGTGTTGAATTATTTTAATTTTACATTTTCTCGAAAAGTATAAGTCCAAATTACAAACTATAAAAGCCAAATATTACCTAGACAAAGATATACCTTTTCTAAATAAGTAAAGATCATCTTCATAAAAATTCCTTGATGATGGATTCGCTTTAATTCGTAGGTTTCAATATCTTCTCCTAATAAAAAACTTTAGAATTTTCGATTGTTTTTTGTCACAAAATGCCTTAATTCTATCCTATTTATCCTAATGTTTATAAAAATCTTGGTTACTATAGCTAATCTATATGTTATCTTATTGGTGCGAAAATTCGTTCATAAATAAACATTGTATAATATATTTTATTGCTATCATATACGATAGGTATTTCAGCGTATGTATATAACTAAATCAGATACTTATACATATATCAAGCTAAAATATATAAAGAATTTGGTTAGTTAAACGCCGTATCTCAGGAAGTACTGTTTAAAATTAAAAAATATATATATATTTTTTGTTGTAAAATATTTATATTTTGAATAGTCAATATTTCAATTCTTCGAGTGGAGATCGAACCCAAAACCAGTCGAATTTACAGTCACATTCTGTGCCCCTGCGTCACGACTGGCCTCAACATACATACATCTCTTAGGTATTGCCATTATAGAATATTATTTTAACCGTTATTACGTTGTGGGGTTTTTCTACCACTCCTGCTTCACCTCATACATTGTCATCAACTTCTTCATGGTTCTTCATGGTTTTAGGTTGTCTTTCGCTCAATTCTCGAAAGTTGACTGAGGTCTCCACTGCTTATCTAACAACTCACACAAGCTTAATTTTTTTATATTTTTTTATTACTCTCTGTGTACTTCTTCACTCTCTCTCTCTCTCTCTGTGTCTGTGTGTACGACCAAATGTGCAGCTATGCTAACATACCGCCATTATCATTATTGCCATAATGCAGGTAAGACATCGTACACTCTGTTATCGGCAGCAATAATACGCCTTTCCACATCCATTGCGCATCTTTTATCTTTACTAAACAAACTTCCCAGATATACAACATCATATTAAAATTTTTAAAATATATTTTTATCTATACTTCTATACTAATATTATAAAGAGGAAAGATTTATATTTTTGTATGTATGTTTGTATTGTTTTCAGACAAAAACTATCGGACCGATTTCAAAAATTCTTTCTTTATTAGAAAGCTGCATATTCATTGAACCAACATAGGCTATATTACATTTAAAAAAAAATTGAGATCTTTAATAAAAATGCAATAACGTACCCCAAGGTGTGAAAAAATTGAAAAATTCTATCATCGCGTGCGCTGCGAAAACTATTAATGACAGAACAAAATAATGTTCGACAGTATTATAGAACGCATCAATATCTATAAAAAAGTCCGCGTTACCATATGTCCAACTACTGTAGTTATGACAATATAACTACTTTTTTATATTTTAAAAATTGACAAAAGTGCTGACAATAATCAAACCATATTATGCATACCTCTGCATTAATCCTTATAGTACTACATGATATTTAATTAAAAATAATTTCAATACCTTTAAAATACTTTTTAAATTATTAAAATCGGCCATTTCTTTCAGAAGATATAACGAATTTAAAAATATACATTTAAAGAAAATCATGTAATAACAAAATGACGTGGTATGTATGACCTCCCGCACCGTAGCGGCGTGAGTCTTCGGGGGTGAGGGGAAGGTGGATCGATATCACTAAAATGAAAAAGACGAAATCGATTAGATTTTTTGTTTCTTTATTTGAATTACTATTACTATTCTGTCACTGGACAGATATAGGAAATTCTTCAAATAAACCCCAAAAACAATTTATTTGAATTGGCTAAATTCAAATAAAGAAACAAAAAATCTAATCGATTTCGTCTTTATACTTTTAGTTTTCACAATTAGATGATTAACGTGTAAAAAAATATCAAAAATACTTTATATCGCATACGCTATGAAAATTATTGACAATAGAGCAAAGTGATGTACTATAATTTTATAGAAGCCATCAAACAAAAAAAAAACAAATCAGCTTCACGCTGTATCCCGCACACAGCAGGGTATGCAGAGGGAACCTAGTGTTAAGATACTCCATTCCCCACTTTCTGCCGAATTCTGGAGGCATTGTGTGTTGAGTGGTAGAACTCAACGCCGCGCTTAACCTCGACACTAGAGTGAAGAAATGGAAATATATACATATTTAAGTAAATATGTCATCTCCTCGAGTGGGGATCGAATCCACAACCAGTCGGTTTAACAGTCACACTTCGTGCCGCTGTGCCACGACTGGCCATCAATATCTACAAAAATTAACAACAACACAATAACTAATTTTCAAAGGAAAATGTGCAAGCTAACTAGAACATATAGAAAAATCTAAAAAAATCTCTAAAAAAATATATGTATTATAGTTAAGGAATAAAAATAGTGTGGAGTTCCTCCATAGATATACTGTTTTATATTCTGTCATAATGAACAGCCTTAAACTTTGCATACAAAGGTATTAAGGTAATTGAAAAAAATTATATTCTACAGTATCTATTTTTTCAAATCTTATTAGAGGCCATGTTATTATAATATAATATATAAAATATGTTATTCTATTACTTCGTTAAATGCCTCCAATAATATATTTTTTAATGAAAATCGAAAATTCACAAATTTAAGCGGGCGAAGTTACGAGCTGGTCGCTAGTAAATTAATAAGTTAAAACATGGCAATTTAAGTTTATCATATAAATTATATATATTTATTTATTTATAATTATTAAAGGAAATGCTTAAAGAATAAAAAAGCATTAAATTTTATTTCATTTATATATTTTGGGGGGAGAAGGTTGCCAGCGTCCATAGGATTCTCCACCTCTTACTACGAACACCTCACACGCATCCCTTGGGTGCCAAACAAGCAACACGCTGAATCACTAACGGCGGTAAGTTACCTGACCCTGGTTTCCACAAACGTTGAACAACTATATCCCCTAAGAGTGGTTCTGACTCCCTATTTAAGTATAAGGAGTGCTTTCCAACCTATTTTAAGCCATGGAAGTGTTAAATGCTAATGATCCCTTTCATCTGATACCTGAATTGAACTAGCGGCCTTAATGCCAAATTTTGTTCCGCTTTTAAGGTTATTATTTTTTAGGATTTAACCACAAATGTATAGTTTTCAGATATTTTGCTAAACTATTACCACCTGTAGATGCTAGCTGCAAAATTTCATAATTGTAGGTCAACCAGAAGTACCCTATTAATTTTGATTTCCTTTATAGTGTCGAAAAAAAAGAAATGGCTGTTTTGCGGTACAGACGACCATATATATTTTAAAAGTAAGTGTAGAAATACCATAGGCCATAGATCTGAATTTCAACTCGATAATTCCAAGCGTTCTTGAGATAAAGGCCCTTGATAGACAGACAGACGGATAACAAAGTGATTTTATAAGAGTTCCTTTTGTTCCTTATATGGTAATGAACCCTAAAAGTAACCTACTTTATATATAATCGGAATATACACAAAATTACAATTTTCATAAGGATTTTATAGTTATTACTAGACCTTTGAATTATGTTTCGGAATAAAGTTGAGATATAAATCAGATACAGGTTGAGTAACAAGTGCAGTTGCCTTGAACTGTAAGTTCATAGGTGAATCTTTGGTCAGTTCAATTTTATAATTTTTAAAAATCGTGAGTAAGGCTGCATACATTGGCATCTTTGAAAATCTTTGACCTAAAAGAAAAACATATTATTTGAAAAAAATAAATAAATCAGCTTATAATAATATCCCACACACAGTAGAGTAGGCAGAGGGAACCCTTGTGCTAAGATACTCCATTCCCCACATTCCGCCGAATTCAAGAGACATTGATATTTATAAAATATTTCATTTCCTCGAGAATCGAACCTACAACACACTTGTGCCCCTGCGCCACGACCTGACCTCAGTTAACTAATAGTTTTTGTTTAATAGTAATCTTCGGCAGATTTTGTATTGTATTGTTATATTTTTACAATTGTATTGGGGCCGTCGTCGTGGATTAGTCCGACAACATCTGAAGCGCAATGGTTGTGGGATCGATTCCTATTTGAAGGATAAATTATTTTGATTTCCTCGTTCTGGTAACAAGACAAACAGCATTGAGTTCCACCATCTAATATTACAATGTCTCGAAAATAAGGCTCTGAATATATTTGTATTATTTTAACATTTTTTTATATTTACCTAGGCATATTCTCGGACCAGCACCAAAAGGTATATAAGTAAATGGATTTATTTTTTCTTTCTCGGCTCCTAGAAAACGCTCTGGTTGAAACCTATCGGGTTCTGGAAAATATTTTGCGTTTTTATGCAGATAATATACAGGTATATGAATACGAAGATCTTTTTGTAAAAGAAGGCCATTTGGCAACACGTATTCATCCATAACTTCTCGAGTAATAACACCTAATACAGGATATAAACGAAGGGTTTCATCTATACATGCTTCCAAAAAAGGTAACTGGTTTATACAATCGTATTCTATATTGTGATTTTTCCTAAAATATGCATCAATTTCTTCAATCACTTGTTCTTGTATTTTTGTATGCTTTGCTAATTCGTACAGTAAATAAGTGATTGAAGTTGCTGTTGTCTCAAAACCAGCTCCAAATATCGCCAGAGTCTGACCCACAAGCAAATCGTCTTTAACTGGAATTTCATGTATCGTTTTCTTTCCAGTCTTAGGATCGTATAGACCTTCGCTAGATAAGTGACTCTTCTTTTTCCATTCCACTATAAGATCTATAAAATCGTTTCTTATAATTCCATCCTTGATCCTTTTCTCACAAGCCTCAGCAAACAATTTGCTGAAAAAGAGGCAAACTTGATCGTCGAAAAATTTGAAACCCAAACCGTAAAATATAGACGGCCACATCGATCGACATACCATTTTTAATCCACGTATCCACGATGCATCAAATAACCTGTCAGCCATTATAACAAATGGATTATCACCATTATCTTTATGCATGGTATTAGCATTGACTCCGTAGGCGCAAGATATGACGCAGTCCATCGTGTATCGAGCAAGTAGTGACCTAGCGTTAACAGAATGAGAAATTTTCGTCTCTTCCCCAAGGTACTCCTCAAATTCTTTAGCATAGTTCCTTATCAAAGGAAACATATTTCTTAATTTAGATGATGTAAACAATGGCGTCATGTTAGTACGTAACACTTTCCACTCGTCCCCTCCCGTCAGTGAAACACTTCTCGTAATTATTTCTCTATGAGCATATTTCGTTACTTCACGACCGTTAAAAAAGGTGAAGTCCTTCGTCATGACGAGTTTGATGAGTTCTGGATCTTGAACTATAAGTGCAGGTTCTGTTCCGAAGAAGGTTCCAATATAGGGTTCATTAGGAAACTGTTTGCATATATTTCTTGTAATTTCAGGTACATATTGTTTTAACAATATATATCGACTATAATTGCCAAAGAACAGCTTCGGTTTAACGTATGGCACGTTCCTTTCTTTCCAATAATCATGATTTTTAGATAGTATGTAATACACAAAAAGAAACAGTAAAAGAATTAAAAGTACTATAAACGTAACTATCATCTTAGCAAACGCAAATACTAATGGAACGAAAAAATAAAATTTGATTTAAAAAATTTGCAATCTTATTTGTATAGTGTTATCACCAGTTATTACTATACATACGTAGGGGAGACTGGGGCTTTTTGTAGCGGGGGTAAAAAGTGACAGCCGTTTTTATCAGTGAATATGAACCTTTTTGTTTAGGCCTTTGAGACAACTTTAGTCTTATAACGACAGGCGTCGTCCAAGCCCGACCAACGTCCCGACAGTTAGTCCCAGAATAGACGTGACCATGTGTTGAGATTAAGCCGGGTAACATAGAAAAAATATTTATGTAAATTTTGATTTTTGAAACAAAATTAAGTTAATGTTATATGTTGTTAATAAATAATTAACATTAAGTATTTATTTGGCTATAAAAATAAATTATTTTTTGTATAATGCTTATAGGTATTGAGATTCTTGAATATGTTTATACAAAAGAGTCCATAGGGCACGTTGTACCAAATCTTTGCGGCAAGTTGTAACATATTAAAATTTGCCCTTTTCTGAAGGCTCCATACAGAAAAAGAAGCATTAGAGAGAGAGAGAGTATGAAGAAAAAAAAAAATAACAACCAAAAGGTATGAAAGAAAAAGCGGAAAGCAAGACGGACACAAAACTAAAAGAAAATATTACATCAAAAAGTCAATGCCATAAGACAAAAAATAACCAATAAAATGCTAAATTCCTATACAAAATTTGAAGATAAAGATTGTTACTGTTTTGCATATAGTGGTCCTTTAAGTAAATCTAAAGAGGAGCACAGTTTGCAAATTATTTGCTCATACTAGTTGTACTACAGAAGATCAAGTCTCGTTTGTTTGTCTGAATTGCAACTCGGATGTGGAGTGATTATTACGTTAAACAATGTTTTTATTTTACAATTTAAAGTTTGTGATATGTAATTATATAAAAAATTATCATGTTGATTAGTTAAATTGAGAAGACTAGTTTACAATATTATATTAGATGTTTACCCCTTCATAATAGTAAATGATAGTTATAAAGTGAACAGAAATAATATTGTTGGTTATTACAAGTTTGTTATAACTTTAACGAAGACTGATTAAAATTAGGTGTTTTCTATTGCTAAAATTATACTTTTAGCTACATACTGTCATGTTGATGAGTTAAGTTGTGAATACTTTGTGGTTAACTTGAAATTTTCAACATTCATAACAAACTTTCTCATTTTTTTAGAAAAATTAAATCAGCTTCACGTTGTATCCCGCACACAGCAGGGTAGGCAGAGGGAACCTAGTGTTAAGACATTCCGTTCCCCCCTTTCTGCCGAATTGTGGAGTGGCAGAACTCAACGCCGTGCTTAACTTCGACACCAGCGAAGAAATGGAACTATAAATTAAAATAAATATTTCATCTCCTCGAATTTGGTTATTATAATTACGATACAATTTATGATTCTATAAACAACATGCTCCAAAATGTCAAATATTGATTGTAGAACATATACAAAATAAATGGTTTATAAATATTAAATTATATATTTCTAAAATGAGTACATTTTGAATTGTTTCTAGTTACCCTGAGCCTGTTACATCTAGCGCCTAACAAGGGGCAAGTTGTAACTAGTTTTATTTTTTACAAAAATGTATTTTATATGAAATACGATAATCATTTCATTAAATTGATACTTGGATTAAATACTCAAATACTTACACCATAAACATTATCACAAAAAATAACTAGAATATGTAGAGTTTTGAATATAGGAATGTTCATAAAAAATGTTTCTGAAAGCCCCAGTCTCCCCTACTAATTATCAATAATTATGGAATGGGGTGACCATTATTTCCAATTTTTCTAAATAGAGAAAAATCATAGTAATTTTGATTGGTTCTTTTCATTCTGTACTTTTAACTTGTATATGAATAAAATTAAGATGTTTTCTAGCGCCAACTTACATAATTATTTATTTGTAACGAAAAACTGAATTATAGATTTTGGGTATGTTTGTCTGGAAATTATTATACGGAGTTTTCAAAATTCAGAGTTTCACAAAATATGAAGCTGTGAATTTTGAAAACTCCGTGGTATGATGTGTTCTATACACGGTATAAAGCTTGAAGCTTTATATCGTATATGGATGGATAAAGCGCTAAGACACTTTGTTCCGCGGCTTGACGGAACTCAACGCCGCGCTTTGTCTTATCGTATTTCTCACATATAATATAATAATTATAAATATAGAAAATATATCGATTAACAGATTATTTGTAGTCATTTGAATATATGGTGATAGTATACTTAGTATAATCTTATCATAAGTTTGTTATATAGAAAACGGTCAAAAACGAGTCGCACTCGCTTACCGTGGTTCCATATCAGCTGCATGATTGTAGGACAAGGGGAATGTCACTAATAAAAATTGACAAATTTAAGTTAGCGGATATTTTGTAAGAAGTTAATTATAAATACAATATGTATTAATAATTATTTTTCTTTCCTAAATACACTTAAAAAATATCAAATAATTTACGATTTTCGAATTTTTTCCTATTCGTAAAGTAAGTTTTTACTTCTCACGCTCTATATCTATTGTATTGTGTCGATTTATTCTGTGCTCCAAATGTCTGCTCTAGGGGCAGACCTGGATTTTCTATATTAATTTATTCAATATTAATTAATTATCATTACTTCCATTCGAGGCCATCGTGGCCCAGCGGCAAAAGGCTGTAACGCGTTTTGGGTTTTATCCTTACTCAAGGAAATGAATCTTCACTCTGCCATCGGGGTAAAAATCCGACATTGAGTTCCGCCGAACCGAGTTCCGAAAACGGGGAACGGAGTGTCTTATCACTAGGTTCCCTCTGTCCACGCTGCTGCGTGCGGGCTACAGCGTGAAGCTTACTTTCATAGAATATTTATCCTATAAAGATGCTGTTTTTTCTTTTGAAATACGGAATCTTAAAAATAAAATTAACGAAGGTCACCTTTTTTACGGACGTCAGTAAATATATTATGATAAATGCTTGAAATAGAGGTAATACCTAATTTTTCTTTATATTTGAAAATGTATTATATTTAAAAAGTATCACGGGCTTTATCCCGCTTATTGCAAGGAAGGCAAAGAGAAAGGGCTGTCAAGGAAGTCTTTGTCTCCTCCTTTTCCTATCCAAACTTGAGACATTGCATTCAATTTCCCTTACCAGAGCATTGAAATGAAAATAACCCATAGTTTTTTAGCTTTACTCTGTATGCCACACATAGTAGGGTATGCAGAGGGAACCTGGGAACCTAGTATTTAGACACTCCGTACCCATTAAGACATTCGTCCCCCATTTTTCGCTGATTTCTCGAAGCATTATAGTGTTGAGTGTCGTTCGTCTTCATTTCCTTGCTGTGGTAAGAAGAGAAAGCGCGGCGTTGGGGTCCGCCACTCAATGAAAAACCACTCCGTTCTTCACTATTTGAGAGATACCTTTTGCATATTACTCAACTTATAATACTAGTTTCTTTAGACCTATAAGATATCGCACATTAATTGCAGACTTCCTCTCCTAAGGAGATAATGATAGCTGCACTTACAGACATTAATTAAAATTTAACTGCCTTTAATCAATTTAAATATACAAATTTGTTTCGTTACAGGCCGTGGCGCAATAGAATAGCGTCTGACTGTAAACGCAACGAGCCCGTAGGGGAGGTGGGTTCGATTCTCGGAGAACTGTATAATGTATATAGCAGAGTAGGCAGAAGGCACTTAGTGTTAAGACACTTCCGTTCCTCCTTCAGCCGATTTTTGGAGGAATTGCGTGTTGAGTGGCGAAACTCAACGCCGCGCTTTAATTTGTTACCAGGGCGAAGAAATGAATATATTAAATTCATTCATCCGAGTGACAATCGAACCCACAATCGTCGTGTCTATAGGTCACATGATTGTAGTACTCATGGAATATATTTAAATAAAAAAAAATTGGACAAGCGCGAGTCGGACTCGCCCCCCGAGGGTTCTAGGGTTCGAGGGTCTCGACTTATAATTTTTGTACGGAACCCTGGGGGGCTTTATCTGAAATTCAAGCTTAGCTTAACCAGATCCATTTCATGTGATACCATGTCTCTTGAACAAGCTGCTTTAATTATTTTTCTACTAATTCAACCATAAATTTACAGATTTCAGATTTTTCCTAAGCTAGTACTATCTGCAGATGGTTACGTAGCTGTTAAATTTTATAATACTAGGTCAACCGGAAGTAACTTATGAATGTTGATTTTCTTTATAGTGTCGAAATATGCGTTTGTTGCGATACAAACGGCTATGTTTTTTTTTAAATAAATGTAGAAATACGATTTTTTTAGGAAATCAAGGATCTGTAAATCTGAGTATATAGTTTGAATTTCAACTCGATATCTACAAGCGTTTCTGAGATAAAGGCTCTTGACAGACAGACAGGCGGACAATAATGACAATGATCTTTTTTTCTTTAAAATGTACGGAACTCAAAAAAAAAAAATTTCGTTGCTCTGGAAGACAAGGCGTTAAGTACCGCCACCGTTTTCAAAAATAAGGCAGAAAGTGGGGAGCGGAGTGTTTAAAGATTGGGTACCCTGGACCCTGATTTGGCAAAAGTGTACCGATTTGATGCCAGTTAAATTCGTGTTTAACTTCATTAATGACTCTGAGTACATTTGTAAGAGTATATTACAATTTAGATAGATTAAATTGTGACATTTTTTTATTTCCTGACATCTCCATATAATTATGTAGTCGACCTTCAATTTTATGGGAATTTTACTACAAACAGTTTGTAAAGATTGCAATTATGTTGTTGAATAATAAGGGTATTTACACGCGAATTTAGATTATTATTTTAGACATCGACTATTATAATTTAAGGCCGTAAACACGATGGTTTTGGGTTCGACTTGCACATGAGCGCGGCATTAGGTTCTGCCACTCATCATGCAATGCCTTGAGAAGTCGTTTTGGTATGAAGTGCGTTAACACTATGTTCCCAGGTTCACTATGCCCTGCTATGTATAAGATAGAACGTGAAGCTAAACTATTCTATACTATACTATCTTCACGCTTTATCCCTAGTGGGGTAGTCAGAGAGAACGGAGCGCCAAACGCTACGGTCTCTACATACCTCTTTCGCCTCGTCCATTGTCATCAACCTCTTCATACATGCCCTCCGGGGATCCTCATGCTTTTTACGTGACCTTCCTCCATTATCTTTGATACTGTGTTTTCGAAGGTCAACCGAGGTCTACCCCTACCTCTCTTATCGCTCACTTTTTCATCATAAATCTTTTTTGCCATTCTTTCATCACTCATTCGTTCGACGTGCCCAAACCAGCTGAGCGAGTTCTTCTTCATTCTCACCGTGACATCCTCGCTAATACCTGCCATTCTGTGTACCTCTTCATTGCGGATTCGATCAGCTAAGCTGACTCCGCATATCCTATGAAGAGATCGCATCTCCACAGCATTCATCTTTCTTTCATTGCAGTGCAGCAGTGTCCTAATGGGATATGGATATGTCTTATCACTAGTTTTCTAGGTTCCCCCTGCCTACCCTCCTATGTGTGGTAAATAGCGTGAAACTAAAAAACATAAATAATAAATCACAGATATTTTAATTTAGTTTGTTTTTTTTGTCATTATACGTTCACGTTTTTGTAAAACAAGAAATAAATAATATAATATATTACATATTGAAACTAGGTTTTTGTGTCAAACTATTAATTTACAACCGATTAACTCGAATACAGACAAACATATTATAAATAAACAGTCACGACTCAACTCTATCTGTGACAGTGCTCTAACAGTGGTCTTTAATTTTTTCTTTTGTTTATATAATAATTATATATTTTTTTCTGTTGCCGCATGCGGTATTTATTTTAAAAGGTAATACAGTATATTTTATATTTTTATAGCGATCCAAACGCTGCTTCTTTCTTTTAACGTTATATATTATTATATTTTAGATAATTTATACAAAATGTTCACGTAAATTGTGATGTGTTATTCTTATGTATAGGCTGTATGATTGTAAAATTTCATCCAAATCGGTTCAGTAGTTGATTCGTGAATATTGAATAAAGATCCATCGGCACAAACTCACATTTATTGTAAAAGTAGCAACCTTAAACTTATTGTTATATTATACACAAATTATATTAAATCTTAACATAAGCTTTTTGAAAAAAATGAAGAAAGGACGGAATGCAAGATCAGTGTGAATGGTAAGATATTAGAACAAGTGAATGAATTGGTATACTTCGGAAGTATGTTCAGTAGAGATGGAAGATACGAGATGGATGTGGAAAGGCGTATTGCTGCCGGTAACAAGGTTAGCGGGGCCTTAGCTGCATTGATGAGACGATGAAACGTCAGCACAGCTGCACGTTTGGCCGTACACAATGCAGTTTTGGTACCGTCTCTGTTATACGGCAGCGAAACGTGGGTATTACAGTAGAAGAATGAAAGAAAAATGAATGCTGTGAAGATGCGATCTCTTCTTTTGCGATGCGATATGCGAAGTCAGCTTAGCTGATCGAACCCGCAATGAAGAGGTACACAGAATGGCAGGTACTAGCGAGGATGTCACGGTGAGAATGGTGAAAGAAGAACGTGCTCAGCTGGTTTCGGCACGTTGAACGAAAGAGTGATGAAAGAATGGCAAAAAAGGTTGATGGAAAAGTGAGCGAAAACACACTACAAAGATACTGGAGGAAGGTCACGTAAAAAGCACGGGGACACCCAGAAGGGCATGTATGAAGAGGTTGATGACAGTGGACACGGCGAAAGAGGTATGTAGAGACCGTAGCGTTTGGCGCTCCGTTCTCTCTGACTATCCCGCTAGGGATAAAGCGTGAAGCTAGTAGTAGTAGTAGTAGTTAACATAAGCTGAAGCCTATATGTAATGCTTTATTACTGTAAACTTTTATTTAAATCTGTTCAGTAGGTTTCGCGTGAAATTGTAATATACATCCATCCTCAGAAACTTTCACATTTATAATATTAGTAAGATAAAGGTAGAGTAGAAGCCGTCGTGATGGAAACGGATAGCGTCAGGCTGTAAACGCAGTGTTTGTGGGTTTGATTCTCACATGGGAGAAATATAATAAATATTTAAATTACTAACATTTCTCCGCCCTGGTAGATAAAGCATGGCGTTGTGACAACACGTAATGTATTGAAAATTCGGGCTAAATGAAGAACGGAGGGATTTGACGTTCCTTACATATCCTGCTTTGCGGGAAAAACATGTGTTTATATAAAATCAGCTTCACGCTGTATCCCGCAATTAGCAGAGTAGGCAAAGGGAACATAGTGTTAAGACACTCCGTTCCCTACTTTTTGCCAAATTCTGGAGGCATTGCGTGTTAAGTGGCAGAACTCAACGCCGCGTTTTGCCTCAACACCAGAGCGAAGAAATAGAAATATAAATTTAAGTAAAGTATTTCATCCCCTATCCTATTCCGATCCTGGAGATTGTACCCACAACCAGTCGGTTTTACAGTCACACTTTGTGCCGCTGCGCCATGACTGGCCTTAAATTTGGTATGGTGTTTTTATATAAAGAAAAAAAAATTATAAGTGATTGATAAATTGTTTGATAAATGCACTCATTTATGCCTTTTATTTGTTTGTTTCGTTAATTTTTGTAAGTTTCTCTTTGTGTCCCGACTCCTTCTTATCTATTAAATTTTTGAGATATTGCGCATTGAGTGGCGGAACAGCGCTTCATCAAATCAGCTTCACGTTGTATCCCGCACACAGCGGGATAGGCAGAGGAAACCTAATGTTAAAATACTCCGTTCCTCACTTTCCGTCGATTTCTTAAGGCATTGCGTGTGCGAGTGGCGGAACTCAACGCCGCGCTAATCAAAGTAAGCAAATAAAATACTTCATTCTCCGAATAGTTATCGATCCCACAACCGTTGGGCTTACAATCATACCACGATGACATAAAGATATGATATAAATATGTTTTTATATAACATAAAAATCAATTACTATTCCATCATTGAGCCTCTCAGGAATATAATTGCAAAGAAAAATCACTTTTTCTTATTAAATTATTATATTATCGTTTTTTATATTATTAAAATAAAAAACGATTTTCCTTAATAAGGCTTGGCCAAGTAAACTGTTCAAAGGTTTTTTTTTCATATTACGTTTTAACTATAACCGACTGTTAGCACTTATTTATCTTATGCTGTCACTTCTCTACTTAGGAAAAGGACGTGTTTTTTATTATATTTTTAACCTTAAATTTAAAATTTATAGTTTTATTTTTAATTGTGGGTTTTTAATTAACTGAGTTATTTATTTGAAATTGGATTTGGATCTAGTTAAGGTATTTTTTTCTTAATTTGTTAATAGCTGCCAAGTTTTTTTGATATTTTTTTTTGATTATTTGTTTTTGTTAAAGTTATATGAAAAAAAAAACACTTTAATAGACAAAAATATTTTTTATTCTATTTTAAATAAAAGTAATCAACATAAGCAATTATCATATCATTATTTATTTTATTTTTTAATTTTATTTCTTAATTAATTTCAACTAACACAAAGCACGGGGTTCATTTTTGTCACTTAACACGTAATGTACAAAATTTGGTCACAAACTGGACAAACAGAGTGTCTTAACACTAGTTTCTTTCTTCCTGTCTATATGATATTGAATTATAGGTATAACTTCTTATTTTCCCTAACCATTGGTTGGTTTATTGAACCTGTAACCTATGTAATAATAGGCTGTGACTACACTACATGTTAAATGGAATATCTAATTATTTCAATTATTCCATAATTGGTATACAATTTAAAAACGACTCGACGTTACGGTCGAGAGAGCTGAGTTCAAGATCTTGTGAACAAATTCTTTAAATTATATAAATATTTAAATTATATAATAATATAAGTACGTGGTCGTGGCGTAGCGGCGCACCGTGTGACTGTGAACGTGATAGTTGTGGGTTCGATTTTTACACGGGGAATATGAATTAGTTTAAGCTTTGACTTATTACAAGAGATATAGCTGATTTAAAAAATAATAATGAGAGAGATACAGCTAGAAGTATTTTATAACATATAGCAGAGGAGGTAGAGGAAGGTAGTGTCGAGGCACTCCGTTGTGCGAAAAAGTGCGCGTTGAGTGACGAAATCTAACGATCGTCATCGAACTATTTTGTTTAAGTGTTTTCCCACTGCACTACTAATAAAAAAAATATACAGAAAAAGTAAAAAAAAATGGGGTTAACAATCTCAATAATCCTTAGAATTACATATATTTTCGTTGTTCAAATCGATGTTAAAGACAAAGCAAATTAATGATTTTATTGTATCCAATTTGAACTTGCTATCCTTACGAGTAGATAAGCGGTAAATAGACACATACAATCAAAAATAAAAATGCTATAAAATTGATGAATTTGCTTGGCAAGCCGCTAATCTCAGAAACTCTTGGTTCAAATTTAAAAATATATTTATTTTTTGAATTCGAACCTGTAGTTCTTCGTTCATTCTCGTTTTATTGGTTACTGACATTAAACTACGAGTACCTTCATGGTTTCGACGTAATCTACCTACGGTCAGGGTTACAGCTAGTAAAAGCTATTATATAATGCATTTACAAAGTACATATTACAAAGTATTAATGCAAAATTGTTACTTAAAGTAAAGTGAACTTGAAAACCTTGATTTATAAATGTTTCTACTAACCTTTAACTTTTAAATGGTGATCTATTTCTCTACTAGAATTATAAAGCTAATGAGTTTATTTGGTTGAACGCGTTAATCTCAGGAACTATTTATTCCAATTGCAAACTTCTTTTGTATGTTTGGAAAGTTCAGTTCTCGAGAAAGTTTACATTTTTTTTATACTATATTGATCGAGAGTCGTTCTTGTATGGACGGCCCGAGTGTCGCAATCGGTGTGTGGTATATATGGTTGAGTGGCCGATTACACATAATCGTCCTGGAGGGTTCATTAAAGACTGTTGCGGCCGCGGTCTGGTAGGAATTCTCGGTGTAGGAGCGGGGATGTGAGCTTTGGTGTTCTTCTTTTTATTATAACTAACGACAGTAGACAGTTGTAATCAAGAGGATATGACGTAATCCTGGCGCTTCCTTTGTCGAGATTTTAGATACTAAATAAGTTCTTGCTGCCAAATATCTTATTAGAAAGATATCTTCTGATGGACTTAATATAAAATTTGTGTGTTATTGAAATCGTTACTTACGTCCGTTACACTAAAAAATGTAACTTGAATTATTTGAAGTATATTTTAAAGGTGGACGGGGAATCAGTTACAATATGATTTAGTTATTTTCATATAACTACAGCGGCAAAGCCGGAGAGAAAAACCAATCTACTATGTAATATTTACTAACAAAACATTGATAAAACATGTATATAGAATAGTATGGGCCGATGGTTGAAGTTTCGGTGCAAGAAAAAAACATTTTCAAACTCTAATTAAAAGCGGCGTAGAGTTCCGTCACTCATTATAGAATGTTTATGAAAATTGATAAACGGAGTGTCTTGACAGTAGGTTCCCTTTATCTACTTTTTTTACGCGACAAAAATCTGAAGCTAAAAGTATAACTCTTTCTAGCCCGCCAAACAAAATTAGTTATTACATACGACCAATTATATGTTATTTTATCGTAATGCTATTTGGATAATATCATTTTTTTTTAATTTAATAGGCGTGACTATAGCATATGTCATGTCAAATAATTCACAAAACAATAGGTTAACGTTGTTTCCCATAGAAATAATACCGACTGTGTTATGTATTTATTTCGTTTGTTATATGTATGTTTTTAGTCGTTCATTAAAGGGTTTCGAAGAAACACTGCTCTTTGCACTTAGAAATTAAATTTGAGAATATTTTCAGGTTTAAATATATTTTTTTAAACTTAACGATGTATTTTTCATACGATGAGATAGGCAAAGCGAACACTGTGTTAAGAAACTCCGTTATCTGTGGCGGAACTCAACGCCGCCTCCATATAAAAATTTTTCTTCATACATTTTTTTAGAAAGATAAGAAATATTATTTTTTTGTACTTTGCACCCAATTTTGAAAACTCCACGTTAGGTAGCGCGGAACTCTACACTGTGTTTTATTTGTTACAACATTGTTTTCTATTTTTTTATTCTTTCAGGTAAAATGACAGAAATAGTGAAACCGTTTCCTGTGGAGAAGGAGTACGCAAAGAACCCTGATATATCGAAAGATGATATTAGAAAAATGCGGGAGTGGTTGAATACACAGCCTCATTTGCCTGCTGAGCATCTTACTGGTAAGGGAATACTCCTTTATATTTATTTTAGCTTTACGCTCTATCCTGCATATAGCAGGGTAGGAACCTGGTAACCTAGTGTTAAAATATTCTATTCCCATTAAGAAACTTACGTTCCCTATATTCATGCGTGCGTGGGAGTGGGGGATCCCAACGCCGCGCTTCTCATCGTTGTCAGTGTGGAAAGAAATGAAAATTAACTTTGCGCCACGACTGGCTTAGGCCTGCCCTGGCCTATATTAAATAGTTAATAAATATTTTATGTTTTGTAAAAATATTACTAATTAAAAAAATAATAATTTCCTTTTGTTTTCTAAAAATATTATTATTTAACGAATAATTTTTCCATTCCATTCAATTTTTTTTAAATGTATGTTAAGTTTAATGTAAGGTTATACTTTTACATAATTATATCGGAGAAAATTACAATAAAAAATAGTAACTTTTCCCCAAACGGGAATCGAATCTACAGACAACACGAGGAAAAATCTGATTTCAAAGAAATTTACAAACTTTGTAGAGATATATTGTAAAGATATTGAGTTAATTGCGAGTATATTTTAACAAGTGAATAATTTTACATATTATTGATATTATTAACTGGATTCCATCATTGTGACACATAATATGGGTTATTTATTATAGCTTGGGAAATACACACGTTAAAGAAAAACAAAATTAGTGCAGAAGTATAAAAAAAAGAAAAAAAAGGAATTGTTTAAAGTGCGACTGCTATAGAAAAATATTATAGGTGTTATATAATAACAAGGAATTTTTACATATAAATTCTTTCCAATAAAAAACAGAATCATCGTAATCAATGCAAGTTATAGACTAGTCCGATTTTCTCATGGATAACGTTGTCAGAAATGGACCAAATAATTAGGACCACGCGGGAAGCACCAGGTTTTGAAATAAAATCATCAAAATCGGTTCAGCCAGTCAAAACTTCGTCGAATTGATTCCTCCTTTTACAGAGGTCGGTTAGTATTAGGTCCTTACATATTACATATAATTGGCGTTTGGTATGGGGGGAACAAAAAGTTGAATATTTTTTATTATAATATATTTATTTATTCAAAGTATGAACTATTGTTATCTATGCACTTTCGTTATCTCATAGATAGTTCATAGATCCCTTTACTTAAATAAATATTCGGACGGGAATCAATAAAATCTTTGAAGGTGCCTTAGACTGCCATCGGAGTTGAATTTTTTCCTTGCAAGACGCTATCCAAATTTGAAAAAAAATGATAATCTAATGGAGAAAGGTCTGGAGAGTATGGTGGATGTCTTAAATATTCTAATAAAGCCTTCTAATTTGGTAGCCGTCTGTTGTGGTAAAGCAGCAGTGGCGTAGAGCGATTGACCAGCCTCGGTTGTTTAGCAGTTAACTTTTCCATCATGATTTACAATTGCCGATAATAGACTGAGAAATTGTAGATTTGAGAAAACTGTACGACACCGGCACTAGTTTACGAAACGCTTATATTTTTTATTGCGTCAATTTTCGCTTACGGCTGGATTTCGCTTGGGGCAGGATTTGGCTTGGCATTGCTATGAGCACCTCCTATTATCGTCGAGATCCACTTTTCATCGCAGGTAATAATTCGATTTAATAACTCTTCATCATTGTATCGGTTTACTTTACTCAATCCGTGACCACCTTTCAATCTTTTTAATATTCCCAATTTGCTTCAAGCAGATTAAAATAGTTTTATCACTAACACCGTTACCGCTGTGGACGTGGTTTACGATGGGTCCGCTTCCACAATATTCTTCAATTCTTCATTATTAACTTGGGTCTCAGGCCGTCCACGGGGCTTGTCCTGCCAATTTTATATGCTGCTTCGATTTACTTGCTATCTATTATATATTCTATTATTGTTGTTTATTATGTATGGTTGGGCTAATTTTTTTTTCTTTTTTCTACCTATAGTAAAAATATTCTTTTGGACACCGAAAAAATATGTTTGTTAAAAGGGCAAATCTTAGTTTTTATATTTAGAGTTGTCTCATGACGATTTTAGATTTCTTATATAAATAACAAAGATTTTTTTCATTTGAAATTTTGTTGCGATTAAACTAATAGTATCGGTATAAAATCGGAATAATCCAATATATATTATTGTAGGAAATTAAATGGTCTACAAAAAATGCTTAAGTATATGTTTATTTGCTAATTTGACTCATTTAAAAATTATTCCGAGTTAAAGTTGTATTGGTGTGCCATCTAATAAAGAGAATATCGTACTTTATAGTAAAATGTAAATGAAACATTTTTTAATATTTATAAAGAAATAAATAACTTAATTTCGTTATTAGTCAGAGAAAAAAAAATTATCGTGTCCTACTGGAAAATAGGTACATATTAGTATAGTATAGTAATATAGTGTGTATACTAAAAGATGGTGCATATTGTACGTATGTAGGACGTAAAAAGGTAGGAAAACATAAACGAGTGGTAGGCTGGAACAGACACGTGCGGGCAGCTCACCAAGAAGCTCGATTATGTTATCATGAGTGGCTACTATATGGTAAACCCATAAATGGCAATATATATAATAAAA
>DWQW01003263.1:0-23227 GCA_018249695.1 Heliconius erato demophoon
AAAATATTTAAAAAATAGTATTCTCTCTTGCCAAACGATAATTCTTAGTAATTATCTTTGGGTAGCGGAAATTTGTAAAAATCTCCCTACAGAGATACTAACAACATAAATAAGTTGTAACAAGCGTTTAAAAATTTCGACGCAGGTTGGCGAGAACGTATGGCTTAGTGGTCAGACTGCCTGGTCGGTTTCCAGGAGGCGCGGGTTCGAGTCCCGCTGCGTTCAAATTTTTATACGTTTTCTAAATAAGTATTTTTCTTTCCTAAGTGTGGAATAACACTTTAAAAATGTTTAAAAAATAAATAAATACTTAGGGTGAAGCTTAATTTTTTTCGCTTCTTTTCACCTGAATTTGACATGACGTTAAGTGATGTAATTTAACCCCACGCTCTATCTAACCTGAGTGAGTGAGTAAATAGAAATTTATATTTATTTATATTTTATAGTAAAATTTAAATATAAACATTGTCGCCTTGAGGCCCATTGAATTGCTTCTCAGAATACATCTCTGTCAACGCAACAGTTGAGGGTTCAATTCCCATTCGGCAATGATTATATTTAAATTATTTTCGTTTCCACGCTTTGGTAGATACATAAGGCGCAGCGTTGAGATCTGCTACTTAACCAACCAACATCTCCAAAATTGGGTGGAAAGTGGGGAACGCAGTGCCTTAACATTAGACACATTCGTATGCGCAGCTATGGTAAACAGAGATGTTTACCATAGTATACGCGGGAAATGCCGTTTGATTAAAAATAAACAAGTAAATATATCCCGTATCATAAACAGCATATTGACGAATTATAACTATAGTACATTAATTTAAACAATAACACGGGTATCACGGTTGCATATTGCGGTATTGAGCTTTTACTTTATGAGACTCATTGAAATATTTTATTGTAAAATTGTTTAATGCCTCGGATGGAAAGCTTGAATGAATTATGAGTGCGGAAGGTGTAATTTATTTTATATGCAACATCTGGTTAGGAGAACTTACCTGTATATTAATCTATAATATACTTAAATACATTAAGTGTTTTTTTATACTTAGTTACTTTATAAAACGCCTTTCCGCCAGTCAACTAGAATTCGGTGGAAAGTGGCAAATGGAATTATTTTAATGGAAACGGAGTGACTTAACACTAGGTTTCCAGGGTCTGTTTGTCTACTCTGCCATGTACGGAATACAGCAAGAAGCTACAAAAAATTATTTTACTAGATACAAGAGGGACTAGTACGGTCATCCGGTATTACAATCATCTTAACAATTTGTTATTTACTTAAATTTATATTTCCATTTCTTCGCTCTGGTGTTGAGACAAAGCGCGGCGTTGAGTTCTGCCACTCAAACGCAATGCCTCCAGAATTCGGCAGAAAATGGGGAACGGAGTGTCTTAACACTAGGTTCCCTCTTCCTACCCTACTGTGTGAATACAGCGTGAAGCTGATTTGATTTTACTTATAGTAATATCAGTATCCTTTATTCGTACCTATAAACCTACAATGTCGAGTTCACTATCGCGAGTTAAGTTCGCTATCGCTCGTTTCCGCGGCGCGTGCGCAACTACGGAACGGAATGTCGTCAGTGTGTAATTGCTCTGCGTTCCACTGTCACTTGCGCTTTCTCATTACTAAGGGCAAGTCGTATGTAGAATTATATGTTAAATATCTTTATATTTTTATATACGTTATTTTTATTGGTTATTAGTATTTTTAAACATTTTTTAAAGTGTTATTCCACAGTTAGTGGCCAGAGCGCCTGGTCGGTTTCCAGGAGGCGCAGGTTCGAGTCCCGCTACGTTCAAATTTTTATACGTTTTCTAAATAAGTATTTATGGTTTATGGTATATTCGTAAATAATTATATAATAATTTATAAGTATTTTATTTAATACTAGCGGGTGAAATGTCATATTAGATATGGTATTTTAAATTTAATATTATTATTTTTTTATTTCCTTATTTCTTATAATTTAGTTAGTTTGATTACAGTACCTATAAAGTAATTGATCGAACATCGATGTTAGCCGATATTTTTTTTTAACATATCGCGATCAATAAATTAAATAACTATAACATCACATGACATTTTAATTAAAACAAAAATTAAAAAAGTTACAAATTTAAAACATTTGAGCGGAAAAACACATTATATGTCCGATTATCTTTTGTGAATCGACTGTAAAAATAATAATTTTGAAAGCACGTGTACACGACTAAATTTCGATTATGTATTCCTGCTGACATCGATGTTACTATATTTTATTTAATGCAACATCGATGTTAAAACATCGATACTTTATCTGCTAATATCGATGTTCATTAAAAATCGATGATCATCGGGCATCCCTAGTCCAATTATATTTTCAAAATCAACCCGTTGAAATATAGTTAACAAAATATATAAACATACTCAAATTATTGTCCAAATCGGTCCAGTCGTTGCGGATGAGCAGTATAATATGAGACAAGCACACGCATATAGGATTTTTAGTTGTGCATTCCAAAGTTTGGGCATTGTGTTTAAAAAATATGTAAGCAAATCTGAAGTTATGCTTAAACTAATATATGTTATTTATATCTGTTGTGAATAAAATCATATAGTCTCTCTGTTATAATAGGGAACGGAGTGTCTTAACACTAGGTTCCTCTATCTCCCCTGCTGTATGCGGAATACAGCCTGAAGCTGATTTTTGTTTCTGTTGAAACTATGTTCATTGACAAATAATCATTCGTGAAGTTAAATACGCCTCATCTGCACTATAGCGCAATACGCAAATCTGGCGAGGCTTACCTAACCATAATATAATACGTTTTTTTTACACAAAATCTTAAATATTTCCAATATCAGCCGCGGAATAACGGCTTATTGGTTTCTGGGTGAAGTCCAAAATAACAGTTTACTCACACACATTCAGACAATTGTATATACATATATAAATAACGAGAAATTGCGAAAATTTAGAAACAAAGACCATCTTGTTACGATCTGCGGTTTTTATTTACAGTAACATTTATTTCCTTATTAAATTACATTTTATAAATACGCAGAATAAGTGATTTAACCACTTACTAACACTAACCAGGAATTTAGACTCAGCAGGAAACAACTATGACTGGCTAATAGTGACTATCTTTCTGTAGATGGCTTCATAGGACAGGTTTTTAATGGTTTCTATTGTTCACTCGTCTTATGATATTTTTTTATAACATACAAATTGAGGCCAGACGTGGCACAAGGGTATAAAGTGTGACTGTATAATTGACTGGTTGTGGGTTCGACCCCCACTCGAGGAAAAGAAATATTTATTTCCATTTATATTTTCATTTCTTCGCTCTGGTGTCGAGGCAAAGCGCGGCGTTGAGTTCCACCACTCAACACGCAATGCCTCCAGAACTTGGTGGAAAGTGGGGAACGGAGTGTCTTAACACTAGGTTTTAATTGAACTGTTAGTGTAATCGTTACTGTACTGGGTCGAGCCTACATGTAAATGATAAACGTAGTATCAAAACTCACTTGCGTTCATTATTTTTACTACTTTAGAATAGGGAAAATACATTCCACCACCAATCATGCAATGCCATTATCTAGATAAAACGCGGAGAGAGAAAGTTGAATCACCAGGTGATAATAAAAGAGAAAAAAAAATTAAAGCGTTATAAAATCTTAATATATCGGGACTTGAATCCGCTGTTCTTGGAAGGTTGTTACAACTTATTTTTGTTGTTTGTAAAGCAAATCAAAACTAAATTGGTTAGAGCGTTTGGATTGTTGCCAAAAATACGGGTTTCCTTAAAATTTTTATACGTTTCTAAATATTTTTCTTTCCTTAATGTATGAATAATGTAAAAAATGTGTGTGTGTAAATTTTCCAAAGCTTACTCTAGATAACAATCACTTACAAGTAACGGTGATAACACTTTCAGTAACACTAAGGTTATTCTATTCACGTACGCGGTGTAGTACGCGATATGAATGCGATGTCGTAATGTGACTTTGATTCATGACTGAGGTTAACGCTTTATTATATTGAGAGGTTTAGATATTATCTATTTGACATTTTTTTTTTCAGCTCCACAATGTGATGCTAGTGAGTTCGATTCCTTATCGGGGGTATTAATAATGTACATTTCCCTGGTTTAGTATAAGACAGCGTGGCGTTGAGTTCCGCTACTCAACACGCAATATCTCGAAAATTGGATAGAAAGTAAGGAACATACTAGCTCCCTCTGCCAGTTCTTTGTATTTGCGGGATACAGCGTAAAGCTAAAAATTACAACTCAATATCTCTTAGCGTTCCTGAAATAAAGGCTCTTGATATACAGACAGATAGACAGACGGCTAACAAAGTGATTTTATAAGAGTTAATTTTCTCCTTAAAAGTTACGTTACCCTGAAAAGACTGATTTGGTAAATATGAGACTGAAGTGATGATTAGACTAAAATAATAAAACATTATAAACAGAAATAAAGAAAAATATAAAATTAGTATATAATTTGCGTAATTAAAATAATTCGTTTTTATAATATATAAATACCTAGTATAAAAATACTTATTTAGAATAAAAAATATGATTTTTTTTTCTTTCTAAGTCTTCTAAGTGTGGAATAACACTTTAAAAAATGTTTAAAAATACCTAGTATAAGTTAAGAAAAATTAACAGAAATTTTAAAGTTAGTTAATTTTTTTTTTTAGTTTTTCTTTGTAAATTAAGACATCTGTTTAGTATGTCACAAAGTATCATGACTGTATATAATTACAAAATTATACATATAATAGCTCAATGCACAGTTGAACCTCAGTTGTAGTAGAAAATAGAAATCACTTCTTATCTAATTAAAAGCATTATTCCATTGTTTACAATAAACGTAATTTAACAAAAACTTGTTTGTATCGTCGTGTCTATTAAAAAAATTAAATACACATAAAACTGTAATAAAATTTTAAGTGACGCCTTCATAGCAGTTACAATTCATAGTATTGGAATATTTAAATCGAAAAAATGCAAATAAAGCGAAATTATCATACTTGAGTCCGTATGAGATCCGCTTGTCTAGTGCCTATAAAATCTTCAAGGAAATATTTAAAATGCATTTACTAGGTATTTTTGCAATTATTTTTTTTGAATATTTTATCTTATGTTAAAGTGGAATAGTTCGTATGTACGCATGAAATACAATAATAGTTGGTTCAATTCATACTTATATAATACGAGATTACTTTGTCTTTTCGCTTCATTCAATACGATAATATTTTTTTATATTTTTTTTTCTTCTAAAAATCAAAAGAAGAAGAAAAATAGTCTTATTATTAGGTTTTATATAGATACACGATCTTAGCATCTCGTTTTGTAGTAAATGTCACAAAACCATTGTTCGGTCAATGTAAATTATATAGACGTTTGTACAAATTACTATGTAAAATATATATTCATATATTAGTTTCGCTAGCACTCAATAATCTTTATAGAAATCGTAATAGCTGTAATATATAATGATTTAGACTTATAATGTAAAATAAGCCATTTCATTGTTAACTTATAATATAAAGAGTTGCATAACTGTAAACCTTAGAATGCCGAGACAAATGTTGTACGTCGAGATTAGGGTGTGCAGAAATTTTATTTATTGTGGACTTTTAAAATTAAGAATTTTGTAAGTGGTGCACAATGTAATTTCGTTTTTAAAAAACGTTAAAAATTATCAAAAAAGAGAAAAAATATTATTATTATTTAATTTTATTTCCGTTAAATAAATGTTAAATATTATCCGTTTTGCATTTTACAATCTTTAAGGAGATATTGTCTGTTATACAGCAAAATCATACGTTTCATGCAAAAAAAATATTTTAATCTATTTCCAACGAAAAATACAGGTTGATCAAGAATCACATTTCTATAGGATTTTGTCGGTTTCTTATAGGAATCTATATTAATATTATGAAGAATTTGTAGACCACGACGACGAAGCCACTGATAAAGGCTAATTTAATATAAATCCTATAAAACAAAATTTTACTGGCCACCACAGTGTTGATCCGCATCACACTTTCTATAGGACAATGTAACGGTTCGTACAGGAAGTGCGTTCAAACGGATAATATGAAATTATTTCAAGACTCAATTCTCGCGGCGGTATTCAGGATTTGCGGTGATCTTTTGTTGCTACTACAATAGAAACGGGGTAAGCGGAGTGTGTGCTCGATTTCTTTGTAAACTCTTCTCAATATAGGACGAATGTTTTGTAAACAACTTCGTGGCATATACGTAATCTTATTTGAATAAAAAGCAGGGGCACAAGCGTGCTTTGTAAGCGCAACGGGTTGTTGGATTCATTCCCACCAGGGAAAATTTAATATTTTCGTTTCTTCGCTATCGTAATGAGGCAAAGCACGGCGTTGAGTACCGCCACTCAACAGGCAATGCCTCCAGATTTCATCAGAAAGTCGGAAACGGAGAGACTTAAGACTAGATTCTCATGTTATGTCTATATGCGAGATACAGCGTGAAGCTAAAAAAAACTTCAAACTAAAGTTTTTTTTGTTGCTTTCCATAATTCAAAGGGCAAAACCTGTTTATCATAAGCAAAAAACATTTTACTTAACTTATATCTTTTAATTTCATTTGTTTTATTAATACCCACATCAGAGTGGATGGAGGATTGAGATATTTTGATCATACTTTGTAATATCTATTTATTATTAGTAAAGTCAGCTTTAAACGAATAATAAATGTATCATAGGCTTCATCAATGTAACACCAATGTGCTCTTAAACCTTTCAAACTGCGCTACAATTTTTTGTGCAGTTTTCGCTGAGCGTAAATCATAATAATATGTATAATATAAATATATGTAAAATATCGAACTTTAGTATGATGAGACATATATATTTTTTTGCCTATCCACTAAAACAATGAAAGCCATTATCAGCCATTTAGCAAGCCATGGTCGTTTAATCGACGCTGGCAAAGTCGTAAGCGGAACACTAGTTTATAAGAAAGCTGGTTAGAACTTCTTATTCATTTAATCTTCCTTTTAATATATGAAAATAAAATCCTTTATTCTCTTATAGATAAGTTGGCACATTAGTACATAAAAAATTCTTTAAATTAATTCAATTATAAACAAAAATATTATTATTTTTAACAATTTTAAAGAGATATTTCAAAGTGTTATTCTCTATAAGAGAACGTATGGCTTAACGGTCAGAGCACCTGGACGGTTTCCAAGAGGCGCGAGTTGAAATCCCGCTATTTTAAAATTTTTATACGTTTTCTAAAAAATAAAACCATACGAACAAGATATTTTTAAAGATTTAAGTTTAAGGTTTAAAAAAAATATTCCAAATCAGATAGGGCTGGGTCCACTGAACTCTCAAAGTTCGTGTGGGAGACGACAATAAAGCATCACAGGTTGTTGCACTCGATCACTGGAGGCAATGCAAAAAATGGCAAAATTAACGGGACAATCTATAATATATTACTCAGAATTTTGTATCGATTAAAATTATTTATGTTATTAGTAATCGCTTAGTCATTGTTTTTTTGATATTTACTTCGATAATTTAAATAGATATGGATGGTTTTGTTTTTTTATAATCGTATGGTTTCTTAATAAGTATAATGAATGCGTTAAATAAGACTGAATATGAGATTTTTTACTAGTAATTCTGAACCAACAACCTACTATATATAGTCCTTAAGTATAAATAGACATTACAAAGGAAAAGGTTTAAGTGAAAACGATATAAAGTTCCATTTTGTTCAGATCAAGAATAAAGAAGACAAACAATAAATAAAATTATAAACATATATGTACAGTATATAGTAAATATTTACAAATATTTTTGTAAAACGATTTATTCCATTCCTTTATTCCATTCTCCAGTAAACTTTCTCTTTTGACATGTTCGTTTATATGCAGGGACCGTTGATTGTGTTTGTAAATATCTCACTTGATTCTTCCCTACTGAACTAACACAGATAAAATTAAGCAAATACACGAATAATTTCTTCTTAATTGATTAAGCAAAGTAAATTTTTATTTTAAAGTAAATAATAAGGCCAGTCGTGGCGCAGAGGCACAAAGAGTGACTGTAAAACCAACTGGTTGTGGGTTCGATCCCTCGAGGAGATGAAATATTTACTTGAATTTATATTTCTATTCCTTCGCTCTGGTGTTGAGGCAAATCGCGGCGTTGAGTGTTACCACTCAACACGCAATGCCTCCAGAATTCGGCAAAAAGTGGGGAACGCAGTGTCTTAACACTAGGTTCCCTCTGCCTACCCTGCTGTGTGCGGGATACAGCGTGAAGCTGATTACTATTATTAATGTAATATAATAATAGTGTATTTTCACAAAATTATCATATAATTTAAACGTCACCAACATTACTTTCTGAGTAGGAGCAATTATTTTTTTATGGGCGTTCAGCGAAATGTCTTTGGGCACTTTAACGATGTCCCTTTTTATAGTAAAACTTTTAAATTATATTGACATTTTCATTAAGTGGTAACTTTTATTTTATACAATAATTATAATCTCTTCGGGCTATGCCTTAGCGATGCAGTTGGCTATATAATATGTGCCTAACTGAACGATGAGCGTGGGTTTAAATCCCGCGCGATACATGGTGTACTAGTGAATGGGATGATAATTACATAACATTGATTTTTTGGTCGAATTTATCAATAACAAAGATATGTAAGTATATAGCAACTTATGAGACATCATTTATTAGTTAGTTATCAGCTAATATTAGTCACATTTTTTACAGGCTTCCAGCATTTTGTAACAAAGCGCTGGTAGCAGGTTCAATGCCAAGGGAAATTTATCTTGGCTGCCTCCTAATTAAAGCAGTTCACGTACGCTTTTCACTGCGTGGCCGAGACACAGGCGGAAGCGTGATGGCATGCAATGGAAATGGTCATATGGAAATATTCAAATTTTGGTTAAAACCACACATTACACGGTTGTTTGTATATTGTAAACCTAATTTTAATTTACGGAAGAATAAAATAAAAGTAGAGAAAAGCTTTTTGCTCTTTCCCACATAGCAGGGTAGGCGGAGGTAACCTGACGTTAAAACAATCCGTTCCACACTTCTTGTCACTTATTTATAACAGATCTCAGCGCCGCATCTATCTTGTTACTAAATAGAGGATATGAAAAAAATTCGTTCCCCCGAGTGGAAATCGAAACCAGAACTGACGCGTTTACAGTCACTCGCAATATTGTGCTACAACGGCCACGTTACAAAAATATATTTAAATACATTAATAACTAATACAACAAGATTTAAAGACAGTTTTACAATTTTGGCATTCATTGTAGTCAGACATCCTGAGTACGTGACAGTCAAATCAGCCAGTCTGTAGTATAAATACGTCAATCAATCTAAATTCTAACCAGAACCTAAACGGTAGCTGTAATAATAGAATTGCAAAAAAACTTGCACCGCTCCTAATAAACATCTATATTATTCAATTCAAGCTCATCACAACTTCAATTTTCAATAAATTATAAAAAAAATCATCAAAATACAGAAAATATTGTTGTACTTTATCATCAGCGAAATATTGACAAATATTGAAATTTTACTTAATTAGTTCTGGGTTCGATTTCCCATTATTGCATTATTATAATAATATTCACGTTACGCTTGGCATAAAGGTAATCGATTTTTTAACAACAGGTGTTTTTTTAACCAATTTCTAAAAAAGTATGCTAAAAACGTATGTACAATTTATCGTTTGCGCCTTGGCCATGTACTTACCCGTGCACCTAGCTAAAATCAAGCCTAGACGAAAGTTCCTTTTCCCATATCCTTTTCACGTGCCGTAAGTTACGTTCTATATCGTGAAAGGAGGGATTGACGGGAAAGTCAAATGTTCAATGTTTGTTTATGTCTGTATTTATTCGTCTAATTTTTTTATGAAAATAAATTATTCTCCTGTTGTACAACATTATCTCTTTTCACCGTACAACCTCCATTGTGTGTTCTTCATTGTTCACAACCTGATTGGCGAAATGATAAGTACTTAACCGGCATGCTCAGAAATGCCGGTCGTAAATACAGAACAGAACATATACATTTTTTAGTAGTTTCACGCTGTATCCCGCATATAGCAGGGTAAGCAGAAGGAACCTATTACTATTGCTAAGACACTCCGTTGCGTGGGAAATAGAATGTTTAATTGATATTACAGAAAAATTGTATATATATATGTATATTTGTCCACACACTTCTCGGAAACTAAAAGTTATATCGAGATGATCGTATTTGATTCAAATATAAAATTATATTCCAGTTTGAGGAACAGCCCAAGTATTATCAATTTCGCATTTCCAAAAAGAGCAACACATACAGGAGACAGGAGCTTAATTTCTTTTTAAATTACTTTTCCTTATAAAAAAAAATATAATATTCATACAACTAATTGCACCACATACCAATTTGCGGCTGTAAATCGACCATTGTATATGGCCGTTCAGTGCGTAACAGTAATTGACTCTAATAAGGCGTTCGCTTTCGCTGTAAATTATAGTACTTTGTATGGGGCACAAGTTTGTAATGTGCCTAAATGATTTTGTTAATTTTGGCTAGACAGTTTCATTTATATATTTTTTTTTACTTAGTGATAGTGCGTCACAAGTGATATTGAAAAAATGTTATATATTGTTAAGTTATCTAAGGACTAACAATAAGAATTTTATTTATACAAAAATATCATTGAAAACTTTAAGAAAATCTAAGCGATTTCTACATACAGTATAAAAATAAAATGTATATTAAAAATCTACATAACAAAAAAATTAAGCAAAGTAAATATTTTGCTTAAATTTTTTTTTGTCATTAATTTGTTATAATAAGAAAAAATCTTTTTGTAACAAAATACCGATTTTTTTATACTAACAGGTAATATGTACATACTTATCAGTTGTCTAATCACCAGTCTACATGCCTTTGTCTATTACATGATTTTAAAATGTATCAAATTTGTTTTTGTATATTAAGAAGAAAAAAAATACAGATGACACAAAAAATACTCTGTAACTTTATAAAAATGTTTTTGAAATTATCTTATTCCGGCAACATAAAAAAATGACGTTTATTAGCGTTTTATTTAAAAAAATATATGAATTTAGTCGATAAGCGTTGTAAGATTACCAAGACGCTAATAACTTGGTTTTTATTTAAATATAAATGTCATGGCGGTGTCGTGCAACGTGACGGTTATTGGTTTGATCTCCACTCTAGGAAATGACTTCATTCAAATTATTTTCATTTCCTCACTCAGCTAGAAAAACATGAAATTGAATCCTGCCTCTTAACACGTGATATGTCGAAAATAAGTCCCGCTGAGGTTCTTCTCAGATCTGAGGCATTAACTTTATTGAACTGGTGGTAAATTATTTAATACCAAAAAAATTAAGCAAGTAACTTATTTTGAATAACATTTTTTGAATTTGAATTAGTCGGAAATTGACGTCGAAAAATGTAAAAAGCAGCTTTTTAGCGTTCCGTATCTCAGATAGAATATAATAGATCCTGTAAGGGTTTCGCTTATAGGACCTTTGTTTTTTGTCTGTCAATACTAATTATCTCAAGATCTCGTGGTAATGTTGAAGCTGAAATTAACATCAAATATTTAAGTTTACGGTCCCTTAGAGGGCAGTTGAAATTAAGCTTTTGAGTCAACATAACCATCGATAATTTATTTCCTGGAGTGGGGATTGAACTCACAATCAGTCGGGACAATCACTCTTTGTGCCCCTACGCTACGCTACTGGCCTCTATAAATTACATATGCACATTATATATTGTATAAAACTATAAAATACAGTATTCAAAGGAATATGAATATCTCGTTTAAACGGCAAATATACAAAAGAAGCGGAAGTGCAGATGCCATCGGTTCATCTTGAAAGAATATTTTGCATAAACAAAATTACACACGACGTGCGTACGACTTAAGGTATTATCTGAGGTCATTAATCAGACTATGTATGATTTATGAAAAATGTTGTACATTTTTCTCGAATAAATCATCTTTACAGTAAAGGATATGCCGAAATTTACGTTCTTTAAAAGGTAGATAAAACTACGCGGCGTAGATAATAATAAAGAAATATTTCAGAAACAGAATTTCATCAAAGAAATTAACAACGCAGTGGAGAGTTATGGCGTTTAGTTTCGTAACATTTCTTCAAAGTTTCAATAATTGTTAAATTTTAATTAGATTTAACATTAGTATACTTTACGATATAATATTAAAGATTCAATTTATATTAATTAATTTGAATCTATAGTCTTATTCATACATATAATAAATGCTCATATTGAGTCACGATTGCGTCTTTCTTTGCGAGGCCGTCACTTCGAGGGATTTCCGACCTTTCGGACAAAGGATGCTTTACTACATGCAATTCTATGCACGTGCTGCACATTTATAAACAAAATATAATGATTTCAATTTATTATTTTAAATGACAGTAATATTTTACATCATTTTAATTTCCTTTTTTATATGACAGATATATTTCGCGTTATTTCAGTTTAAAAATATTTACTACATATTTTAAAGAACTGTTATAAAAAAGACATCAACGAGTTCTGTTTCTGAGCGCCTATTTTTATTTTAAATATTTTTATTATTTTTCAAAAAATTTTATAATTTATTCTACACTAAATAAAGAAAAATATTTTAGGGAACGTATGAAAATTTCAACTTGGCGGAACTTGAATCCGCGCTTCTTGCAAACCGAAATAGACAGGCTTAAAGATATCATTTGCTATTAGGAGAATTGAACCCTTAACCTCTGTATATCGTAATAGAGCTTTGTTTTATTGATACATTTCAACGACATTACAAGACCAATACTTTAAAATCTTTATTACTTTTCAAACTTACAAAAAGTTCTGTTACTTCGTATTTCCGTTCCGAGTGAATTATTCATGCTTCATAAATCACAATACGTACTTGTGTACTTGCATATAAATGATCTGTTATATTGTCTTAATACAATATTAGCAAAATTTACGGCTATACGTTTTAAGGTGGAAAAAGGAAATACATACAGTATAAAAAAGACCAAAAAATAGTAAGAATTGATTAAATCAAATTAAAAAAAAACTTGGTGCCAGTCGAGGCGCAAGGGCACAAAGTGTAACTGTAAAACCGACTGGTTATAGGTTCGATCCCCACTCGAGGAGATGAAATATTAACTTAAATTTATATTTCCATTTCTTCAATCTGGTGTCGAGGACAAGCGCGGCGTTGAATTCTGCCACTCAACACGCAATGCCTCCAGAATTCGGCAGAAAGTGGGGAACGGAGTGTCTTAACACTGCAGTGTGCGGGATACAGCGTGAAGCTGAAAAAAAAACTTTAAATTTACCGAACAAAGACGACCCATATCGTAAGTATCAACAAAAAAAAAGGTAATTATATACCAAATGCACTAACAACATCACATATAATGCATCAATTGAATCAAATTTACATTCAATTATGTAAATCAGTGCGAAAAATCTGATTTCAATGCGTTGATAGTTTGATGGCGGTCGCGTGCGCATCCGTTACAGTTATCCGGAATTATGTCAATTGCACACGCACAGTTGTTGGTCCACCGTGTGATATAACTAAATAATATTGAAATTTTGCAACTAGCAAAACTAAGCGGAAATTGGGCACTTTATGTTAAAAAGACAAAAAAATATATTATAATATATTGATGAGGCCAGTCGTGGCGCAGCGGCACGAAGTGTGACTGTAAAACCGACTGGTTGTGGATTCGATCCCCACTCGAGGAGATGAAATATTTACTTAAATTTATATTTCCATTTCTTCGCTCTGGTGTCGAGGATAAGCGTGGCGTTGAGTTCTGCCTACAACAAGCAATTCCTCAAAAAATCGGTGGAAAATGGAGAACGGCATGTTTGTTCACTAGGATCCCTCTGCCTACCCTGCTGTTTGCGGGATACAGCGTGAAGCCAAAAAAATAGATAATTGTGACATTATATGTATGTAACATTATTTCATTACGTTCATTTTGTTAAGTTTTTATAATTTTGATAATAATTAAACGTTAACGTTTGACACTATTTTGTAACAGCTATTGTGTCTGAGAGCAGTAATTGCGGTGTTATTACACAAGTATCGATAAAAAATCTAGTTAATAGATAATGCTCACTAAAGAATCTTTTTTACAATAGTTAATTAGAGAATAGAATTTAGTATAATAAAGGTTTCGAACAACAATTAGAAAAAATATTTACAATGACAAGACAAGTTTTCTCGCGGCGTTAGTTTCCGCCACTCAACACACTGACCATGTTAGAATATCAGCAAAAAGCAAGTAAGAATAACATCAATAGATTTTGCTGTGTCACAGCAAAGAAGAAGATACGTCGCCGTCACCGGAGAACAAGATTATAACCGCCAAAAATATTTAAGTTGAATATATCTAATACATATACTTAATTTTTTTTCGTCTTTGTTTCATCATTAATTTAAAAGTTATAAAGGTAAGAAATTTAAAATTATGTTCATAGCTTACTATACTATACTCCACATGGTTACGAGAATAAAAGTTTAAAGTGATATCTAAGAAAAAAATATTTATAGCAAAAATATTTATACAATCGGTTTTACAATATCATTCTTTAAAAAAATTAAAATTAAATTAAATTAAATCAGCTTCACGCTGTATCCCGCACAAGGCAGGGTAGGCAGAGGGAACCTAGTGTTGAGACACTGCGTTCCCCACTTTCTGCCGAATTCTGGAGGCATTGCGTATTGAGTGGCAGAACTCAACGCCGCGCTTAACCTCGACACCAGAGCGACGAAATGGAAATATAAATTTAAATAAATATTTTATCTCCTCGAGTGGGGATCGAACCTACAACCAGTCGGTTTTACCGTCACACCTCGTGCCGCTGCGCCACGACTGGCCTCAAGACTGGCCTCAATCATTCTTTAAGACACCTTATATTAAAGGCTGACTACCATATTTAAGTTTTATTATATTACTAGTTTAGTATTATTATTATTTTAGTAGTATTATTATTATTTTAGCATTTTTGACGTAAGTTGATATTATTTCTAAAAGATTCACCTCAATAACCTCATTGAATAAAATTGTAAGGCAATATAACAATATACGAAGCTGCTCAGTATTTCTGAGAATAAAAATATTTTTTTCGTATTATGTTGTATATTAAAAAACTAGTAATTGGTGACCCGTTTACAGATTTGTTAAATAAGCAATGGTAACGTAGTTTAGATTTTGCGATTACTATTTTATCCTCCGGGGACGGCGACGTGTAGATGAAAACAATGTCACTATTGCTAAAAACTTTATAAAGATATACTCTATACCAGATATATATGCTGGGTAGCCACACATAGGGTAAGAAAATATTTAAACATAAAAATGTAATATAGCAGCAGGATTTAAGCCCGCACATTAGTAGTTTCCCAATTTTGATAAATTGCAAAAAAACAATCTTAAAAATCTAAAAATATTAGGCTTAGAGTCCAATGCTAAAAGGCAGTACATATAAAAGAAATGAAAAATGTGGGTTACTATTACGAGATGTGAATTACTCTCATATGAGTACATTCACCAATCAACTATTGCATGACAGTAAATGCACGAATGCAATTTAAATATATTTTAGTGTTCGTATGAACATTATTATTATAAAAAAAAATCTATCATTATTATTATACTTTTTTGAAATTTATGTACGTATATTTATTTATGTTCCGTGTAAATTTCGTATTTGACGCCTTTGCTGTATGTACATTGGATTACGTTAAAAAAAACAATTAAATTAAGCTTTTTGATCTAACATCTAGAAGATCGTTGTTTTTTATAAGCTGGTCAACATCTATACCTGATGTTTATAAAGGGTAGGTTCAAGGTTGACTGACAGAACTCAACTCCAGGTGGGGATGGAATTCTTAATCATCACGTTAACAGTCAGACGATTTCATACTAGCCACAGAGCCAATCAGCCAAATATGAAAAAAAAAACCAAAAAAAACCAGTAAAGCGTTAATTAAAGAGACAAAATATAAGATTTTATCTATAATACAGCATAAATACAAAAATAGCTGTATAATTAATGATGGTACGACGAAGGCTAAGTTTATGAATAAAGAAAAGAAAAATCTATAAATAATCATCTATAGGGATATTTTATAAGCTATTTGTATGCAAAACGCGGAGATCTTTGCATATAATCGACCAGGAACAATTTTCGCATCGTCACCTTTGTGTTGCTATTATGTATGTAAATATGTATGTTTACATGTGTAAATCTTTCTCCGCAACAGTTTGTCTTTGTTCAAGATTTTAAAAAAGGTTTTAAAAAAATAATTACAAACTTTTACGTCTCTGATTATATGTTATATATTGTATATAATATCTGTACTTCCATACTAATATTATAATGTAGATATTTTTTTTTATTGTATAATTAGGCTATTTGGGAATCGAATCCCCAATCATCGCATTATGAAATAACTTATGGAGTTGCCTCAATAATCAATACGCCTTACATTATTATCAACGAGCACTTTTCAGAAACATTTTAAAAATGTAAATTTTGACAAGCAACGTACTATGTATAAATGTTAGTTAACTCGTATTTTATCAGTTACGTGCTTTATCAGTTCTTGCAAATGTCTTTTACTTTGTGAAGTCCTTGTTTCCAACTATGTAAGTATAGAGGTAGATAAAAAGAAGACAAATACTTATAATATTTTTAAAGTATTCCATATTCACGAAAGAAAAATACTTTTTTTGAAAATTTATAATAATTAATCCAGCTACTTTCAAATTAAAAATTTAATTAAATCAGCTTCATGTCAACATAACAATAAAGTAGCAGTCTCGCTGGAAATCCAAAAAAATACATATTTGCAAACTTTGGCCTTAAATATTTTTTTTTTAAAATGAGGACTTTTTATAATGTCGTTTTTTATTGGTGTTCTGTAAAGATACTCTGACATAGATTAGATTATAATTTACATTATAATATAACTAAAATTCCCCTGAATTCGATTTACCCATTCAGTCATGCGTAGCACATAATAATAACAAAAAAATATAATAATCTGCTTTAATAGCTAAATGAACAATTAAGTTATTTAATTGGAACACTTAACAATTTCTCGCACAACGAATATGAGTATAATAATTAACATAATGATAGTAATTTATGACGTCATTTTTAGCTAACACTCTCTCTCTATATATAATTTAAATGGCTATTATTTTTTAAACTCTTTTAATAGCACACTTTTTTTATGTTTTTTTAGCTTCACGCTTTATCCCGCTAATGTCAAAGTATGTAGAAGATCCTGGAGTTAAGACACTCTGTTCCATATTAAGTCTCTTTCGTTCTCCACTTTCCGCCGAAATCTGCAGGCATTGCGTACTGAGTTGCGGAGTTCGACCTCGCGCTTTGCCTGGTTACTTAGAGTGAGGAATTGAAAATATTAAATATTTCATCTTCCAAGTGTGATTCGAAGCTATAACTGTCACGTTTACAGTTGCACACTTGTACATATGAGCCACGACTGCCTCAAAAAAAATACCTAAAATAATTTTTAAAAATATATAAATGTTTCTAGCAAAGAAGCTAGGATACAAGACTAAAACTATACATGATTCAAATGTAAGAATTCAAAATATTGTGTGTGTGTGTGTGTGTGTGTGTGTGTGTGTATGTGGTAGAACTCATCAAGTACTCAAGTTACTTAGCGTAAGACATTCCGTTCCCCACGGAGGAATTGCGTGTTAAGTGGCAGAACTCAACGCCGCGCTTTGCTTCGACACCAGAGCGAAGAAATGGAAATATAAATTTAAGTAAATACTTCATCTCCTCGAGTGGGGATCGAACCCACAACCAGTCGGCTTTACAGTCACACTTTGTGCCGCTGTGCCACGCTGGCCTCTCGTATAAACTATAGATAATCAAAATTAATTAAAATTAATACTTTTGTCATAAATAAACAACACTGACAGGCGTACGTAAAGGAAACGTGTCTTGATACCGTAACACAATTTTTTATCGCACCATTGTCTTAGCTAAGAATTTACTAGTAAATGCTTTATTTCTCACACGAGTTGCCAATATCTATCGATTATAAAGACTAGAGATGTGCAAAAACTAATAATATTTAATTATATTGAAATTTCATATAAAGATTTAGTTGTAAGAGACGCTACTTTTTGAACCTATGTATGTCTTTTCTTTACGGCATAACCAATTTCTCTAAAGTCTGGCTAAATGTAGTGTTAGATGTAAAATATTTACGTAAATATCATATCTCAACAGCGTGCCCCAAACGCGACAGGCTATGAGTTCGATTCCCAATCGAAGATATTGAATATTTAATATTTTCATTTCGTTGCTCTGGTAACGAGGCAAAGCGTGACGTTGAGTTCTGCCACTCAACACTGCAGAATACGGTGGAAAGTGGGGAACGGAAATATCTTAATGAGAACGAATTATCTTAACACTAAGTTCGGAGGTCCCAAACGAGGGCCTAGCTTTCTATGTGAGGGATACATAAACCAAAAAAAATGATCCTAGACTGCAAATAAATATGTGCCACACACATTAACAAGTAAGCTATGAGTTGCACTAAAAATCATTAAATTTCATTGCAACAATAAAAGAAATAAATATAATCATTTTCTCCATTAACTCGCCTATACATAAAGTAAATTATTTATTTTGTGATGAACGTTAAGATATAGGTAGTCGCAAATAGTAAAGGTAATAGGTATATTATTTATATGCGTGTATCGACGCAATGCGGTTACATAAGGCAATGATGCGCCGCATCTGCATACTTCCTTGATCTCTAACATCCTATAAACATGTTCATTTAAATATATTCTATGTTAGTGTGAATTAAATGTGTCTAATTATATGCCAGTCTTGGGTTCGAATCCTATATGAGTTACAGAAATTTAATAACATTGGTGATTCTTATAATAGTTTAGGCGCCTGTATTATACTCTGTTTAGATCAGGAGTTCCCAACCTTTTTTTGATCAAGGACCACTTTTATATCATTCTTGATAGTAGGGACCACTATCCATGTAGGTATAATAAAAATTTACTTTGAAAATTAAACAGAAACTTCGCCTCACTATCCCTAGTCATAAAATTAAAATTCTTCGCGGACCATATTTAGGCGGACCACTGGTTGGGAACCACTGGTGTAGATTGAAATATGGTGTTAGAATTTTGTCACTAGCCACTGAATATCAATATATTCAATATATATAATACAATTATTATATATACAATAGTCAGATATTGGAGAACTAATGAATCATTTGCCTTTTTTTAACTTCACTCTGTATCCCGCACATAACAGGGTAGGCAGAGGGAACATGGGAAACCTAGTGTTTCCGTTCCCCAGTTTCCGCAGAAGTTTTGAAGAGATTGCTTGTTGAGTGGCAGAACTCAACGCTTCATTTAACAAATTTATAAAAAAATGTAAAATTATTTTAGTAAATCGTATATTTAATATATAATATATTATAAGCAATTCAAATATTAATTTTCAATCAATTTAGTTCCCTAACATTACAGTCTTAAGACGGCGGTTAATACTAAGCTAAAAACTACACCTCCTATCATCTTCATTTAAGTTAAATAAACGATTATATCACGATTTTACTTGCAATTGCCGCATAATATATTGCGTTCTCAATCTTAATAGAATAGATTATGTTATTCTAGTCTTCTAACTTACATAATAATATAATGATAAAACAAAAAAAAACGCTAAGCAACTACGAATGGTATGATTTTGCTATAATTTTTTTTGCTCATTCTAAATATAAAATTAAAGAAGAAAAATACTACACAAAAATCAGCTTCACGCTGTATCCCGCTTGTAACAGCGTAGGGAGAGAAAACCTAGTGTTGAGACACTTCCTCACTTCTTCAATTTCCGCCGAATTTTTCGAGGCATTGCGTGTTGTGTGGCCTATTATGCTGGTAGTATGGTCCGGCGTTGAGTCCTTCAACGCCGGACTATTGCTTTGGTGCCAGAGCGAAGAAATTAAATAATATTTTATATATTATTAAATAATAATGAATTCCCCCGAGTGCGGATCGAACCCACAATCGTCGCGTTACAGTAACATCCTCGTGCCCCTGCGCCACGACAGTCTCAATACTACACAGTAAATATAAATCTTGAAAAATTAACGCACGAAATAGTTAGAAACATTCTCTAAATAATAACAAACATTTCAATTTAACTTAAATAAATATTTCAACTTACAGCTTTTCCTCAAGCCCGCTAGCAGTGTCAGGTAGTCTCGTAGAGCATTGACTCTCGCTGTCAATATCCTTCACCTGTAATAGACGTTCACAAATCATAAATACATAATCGATAATTCAATTGAAATCAAGCTAGTCATATATTTTTTAATTAAATTAAATAATTTACGGCCATCGATGACGGAGGTAGCTTGCCCCATTAAGAAATGTGAATTATTTTCATTTCTACTCTATGGTAATATAAATCGTAATATTCAGTTGCGCTTCTCAATACACTTAATTATATTGTGAGGCCAGGCGTGGCGCAGGGACACAAAGAGTGACTATAAAATCGACTGGTTGTGGGTTCGATCCCCACTCGAGGAGATCAAATATTTATTTAAATTTATATTTTCATATTTTCGCTCTTGTGTCGAGGTTAAGCGCGGCGTTGAGTTCTGGCACTCAACACGCAATGCCTCCAGAATTCGGCAGAAAATGGGGAACGGAGTGTCTTAATACTAGGTTCCCTCTGCCTACCCTACTGTGTGCGGGATACAGCGTGAAGCTGATATTTTTTAATTGAAATAAAAAGGTGGCACAATTAACGACGTACAAAATAAAAAGTTCAACTGCTAATTTCATTTTATAAGCAAACGTATCAGTTACCAAATAAATGATAAACACTTCCTACAATATAAAACATATAACTTTATTACTATTCATTTATAAAAATGCAATTTTGTGATTATTTAGTGGGAAACTAAAGAGTAACATTCACAAAAAATTAATATTTCACTCAATTTATCCTCGTATCGACGAATTGAGTAGATAAAGGTATATTATTTATCATATTTGGTGTTTACGACTAAACCCTAAAAGTGATTCGCAAAATAAAAAAATGTACATAATTTCATACAACTGTATACTGTAGTGTTTACTGTATTAAATTATAAATTTATTTTGTTACGGTATAACCTTGAGATCGTATATCCTCATCCTCACGGCTTCGCCCGCTTTAACTCCGTAATTATTAATTTACTAATCTACATTAATAGACTGGTTGTGGGTTCGATCCCTACTCGAGGAAATGAAATATTTATTTAAATTTATATTTTCAATTCTTCGCTCTGGTGTCGAGGCAAAGCACGGTGTTGAGTTACGCGAAATGACAAAAAAACGAGTTCGGCGGAAATTGGGGAACGAATTGTCGTAACACTAGGTTCCCTCTGCCTACCATGCTGTGTGCGTGATACAGCGTGAATCTGATTTATTTATTTTATTAAATGTTAAGGGGCGTTTGTCAAAGCCGTTTCTGAGATACGCGTGAACAAACGCACAGACAAGCAGAAATTTTTAAAATATTTGTTTCTGTCTAAATATGATACTAATAATATTTTTCTTATACATCTTCCATATACAGACACTGATCCGTTACTATTTTATCATAAGCACTGTTAGGAAGGCCAGCAGCACGTCGATTCAAGATAGATAGATGACAGTGGATAAGCGAAAGTGACTCCGACAATGAAAGTTGATACAAACCACTTTAGAATATAAAATATAAAATATGGGTCAAAATACGAAGAACATAAAGAAGAGAAAGGAGTAGCATTTTACTGGGCTACCTCTGATCACTGTACAAGTGACCACAAAAAGCAAGGCAAGGCAAAGGGAAGTATCAAGACACTCCGTTACCTATTCCCTTTTAACCCGAATTTGAGACATTGCGCTTTAGGTGGCAAAACCCAACACCGCTTTCTTCATCCTTAATTTATTTGCCCGGGTGAGGATCGAACATATAACTGTCGCTTTTACATCAAGTCGCTTTCTCACTGCGCCACGATAACCTCGTTGGAAGGAAGTGCGTGAATTTAGAAATCTAGAATACCGGTAGCAAATTCTGTAATAGATATTGTATTAATAAAAAAATTTACATCACTTCTATATAAATTAATTACTTTTCGACACGAATATAGCACTAGACAGAAGCATTTATTAAAAATTATTTTTGTTCTTATTTCTAAACTTATATTTAAAAAATGCAATTTTACGCATTTTCTGTCATAAGTGGAGGGAACGAACGAACGGGTAGAGGAAGTTAAAACCGCCCGTTCCCCACTTTCCATCCAACTTTTTCCTATATTGCGTGTTGAATGGCGGAACTGAACGCCGCGCTTTGTCTATTAGATATCTCTATATCTTATAAAATAAGAACGCATTTCGTCTCTGTCTGGCCTTTCTAAGCGATCTTCTTCTAAACCACCCAACTGATTTTGATGCGGTTTTCACCATTAGGTAGAGTATTTCTCAGGGAAGGTTTATATATAGTTTATTAGATGTATATTTTAATGTAATTTGACATAAATATGATAAATGTGCATAAAGTCCTACCCATTGAGAAAATTTTACGCATGCGCTGCTTTAATGGTAAGTCCTACATGAAAACAATGTACTAAGGTATTATTCTTCTTAATAAGATCTACAAAAAAGTCAGCGACAGCATATTTGTATCTTCTAAGGATAACATACAGTGAGCATATTTCTGTCAAAAAATAGTAATTTGAATATATTTTTTATTGTGAGGCATGTTTGTCCATAATGGTATCAATCCTTATCCTTTTAAATACTTTATTAATTTTCTACGTTAAACGAAGATAACATTTTCTCTTTACAGTAATTGGAAATTACGAATAGTTTTAGAGAAAAACGCATTTAATTGTTGACACATCACGCCGGCTATAAACCGCAGATTTGGCTCATGTTTCGTTTATCCCTCATAAAGCATATCCCTCATAAAGCATATAAATAAGTATATTAGTTACGTTGGCCATTTAATGTAGATCATAACTGTCTTTTACTGTTTTTCATTTAAATAAGTACTTTAGAAGTTGTTACAATATCAAAAAATCCTTGCTG
>DWQW01003264.1:0-23220 GCA_018249695.1 Heliconius erato demophoon
CCCTTGACTCCGCGACGTGCCTTGCAGGCTCCCGCCGCCGCGTTTCGCGGACGACTAATGTCCCCGCGTCTCGCGGCCAGTGGCGGTCGAGGAGGAGCACCGTGAGGTTTTAGTGGGTATTCGGACGTTCTACCATCTGCCAGTCCGCGAGCCCCACATAACCGCTCGAGTCCCCACTCGGGCTGGTATCCGTAAAGGGATTTCCTCACGGAAAAAAAAAAAAAAAAAAAGGATAGCTTTACGATATCAAAATATTTGTAACCAATAATGATTTAAATTCTCAATGTGTTGCACCACTGAAAATCGTCTAACAAACATGGGGGTGAAATGGATAGGAACTGAGGCCCTAACCGTTAATAACCACTGATCCGTCGATTTCTTTACACCCTGTATTATAACGAGCAAGAAATATGAAAGTTTAAAAAGTAAATTATTACGGTATTTTTTTTACAATATTTAGAAAAAAGTGTATTTCTTTATCATTCTTGCCATTGAACGAAATGTGCGAATATTTTGACAAATATTTTCTATTCCATCTCTGTTGACTGTGCCTGTATTTTATTTTAGTTTTACAATATGGAGGAACATTCGTTTTACAGAGTTGGAAAAATACACTGACGTTTCTGTTATCTTTTGGGTTAGTGTTGTCGTGGTATAAAAATATTGACACTCAAATTAATACTTTAAATTTTTAACCAGTCGAAGTTTTCATTTCAAATGAAATATTTTATATTTTCATTTCCGCAATTTCTGTCAATGAAGCAATTCGCGACGTTAAGTTCCACCAATCATCACGCAATTTCTACAGAATTCGTTGGGAAATGGGGAACGGAAGTGTCGTAATAGGAACGTAATGTCTAACGCTAGGTTCCCAGGTTCTCTTTGCCTACCTTGATATGAGCAGGAGTCAGTGTGAAACTAGAATAATTCTAAATTAACTAAAGTTAAATTATAAATACAATGACATTAAATGTTATATAATTTTAACTTCCAAGGCAGTATGTGAATATCTAAATTGGTTAGAGCGGCTGCTCGTGCTATGTTAGAGAAGAGTTTAAATCTTACTACTGTTTCAAAGTGGATTTTAAAACTAAAACTACGTAAATAACTTTATAAATTATTCTAAAATAGGATAACAGATTTTTATGGTTTTGTGTCTATATTTGCATAATTATAAAAAAATGTTTGTAAGACGCTGCCAGTATTGTAGCGCAGTGCCACAATCCGGCTGTTGTAGGTGCAATTAGGTTGAATTATTTTCATATCCTAACAAAAAGTATCCCTAGGGAACTAGTGTTAAGACACTCCGTTCCCCACTTTCCGCCGAGTTCTGGAGGCATTGCGTGTTGTGTGGCGGAATTCAATGACGCGCTTTGCCTCGACACCAGAGCGAATAAATGAAAATATAAATGTAAATAAATATTTCATCTCCTCGAGCGGGGATCGAACCCACAATCAGTCGATTTTACAGTCACACTTTGTGCCCCTGCGCTACGGCTTCGTACCAAAAATATATTGAAACTTTCCAACAATATTTAAGTTCATTTCGTGCATGGCAAGAATGTAAAGCTTTAGAAAAAGCTTTCTTGCGTCATGCAATATTTTCTTTCAATCGTCTGGTAGAGACTCATAAAATTGAGCTTGTTGAACATTTAAGCTTCTTATCCTCTTTAGCTCCTTACCTCAGTGTGATGAAGCTAAAAGAAATTTGTATGTTTCTTTTTCTTTTTAGGATTTTCTGGAAAATTCTAATTTGTTTGGATGTTTTAAATAAAATCGTTTTTTTATATAATAATACCAAATAAGTAATAATTATGTTCTAGGTTCAAAATTATATTTATTTTGATAAATTTTATTGATCGTTGTTGATATCAATTTTCTCAAAAAATCTTAATTGCAAAGTATCGAAAAATCAATATACATATTAAATATTTCTTTGGAAAATTCCAATACAAATATTGTTGTTTTTTTTTTAATCGAAATTATAGGCGCCTATTTACAGACATTGTAAACAGCTTCTGGCTATTCGTTATAATTAATTACAAATAAATGTAAAGAAATGTTATCTTATTTTTGGACGATAATATATTTTATTATTATTATTATATTCTTTATTACTTTTTTCCGCTTATACTAATCTTTGATTCTAAGTTTTTTACAGTTTAACCATAACCATACTTGAATTATGCTTAAATACAGAATAGTTGAGGCCAGTCGTGGCGCAGCGGCACGAGGTGTGACTGTAAAACCGACTGCTTGTGGGTTCGATATTTCCATTTCTTCGCTCTGGTGTCTAGGTTAAGCGCGGCGTTGAGTTCGGCCACTCAACACGCAATGCCTTCAGAATTCGGCAGAAAGTGGGGAAAGGAGTGTCTTAACACTAGGCTCCCTCTGCCTACCCTGCCGTGTGCGGGATACAGCGTGAAGCTGATTTAATTTAATTTTGATTTACAGAATAGTTGATCAGACGTAACAGCTGAATATAACAAAAATACAATATAATTAATTCCACCGAGTGGGAATCGAATCCACATCCAACTAAATTTCAGCAAGACACTATACTGAAAAGTTTTCAAATTTAATTGATACCGGATATAAATCGAACCTACACTCATAGACCAGACTACTTCACAAGCTGCGCCAATTAATCGACGTATTGTACCCCTATAATGGAATATTTTCATATTCTATAAAGTTACATGCAATCGATATCAGCGCGATGCAGTTACGAGCAAATGCACTTTTCGTGTGAAGTGAGATTGATAGAGTTCACTTTAAAATTTATAGGAATTACGGTGTGGAACATCGATTTTTTATGTACTATGTATTTATAATTATTTAGAGAACGTATAAAAATCTCTAAATATATTCCAATCTGGTCGGCTTCCTGGAGGTGCGGGTTCGAGTCCCGCTACGTAAAATTTTTTATACGTTTTCTAAATAAGTATTTTTCTTTCCTATGTGTGGACTAACTTTAAAAATGGTAAAAATACTATGTATTTGTGTATGTAATGTTTTTTTTGTGTTCAAGTAACTTTCGATTTTTTATTCAGACTGATTATACAAAATAGTGATCCTATTTTGTATAATCAGCCTGGTGAAATAGAAATTTTCATTATTTTTATTATTTTAAAAACGTCAAGGCACCATTACTGTGTGGAATGTAACGCGACAGTTGTAGGTTCGATCCCTGCCAGCCGGGACATTGGATGGGAACACAAAAATTGGATTAGAAGTGGGAAACGGAGGACTTTAACTCTAGGTCCCCTATACTCATGTTGCAATATGCGAAATATAATAAAAATAAGAGCGAAATATAATAAAAAAGCTAATAAAAATAAGATTTTACTAAATAAATATTGAACACCTATCTTTCATAATTATCACTCACATTACAAATACGCGATGATTGTAAGCTAGTGTTGTTTCCATTATTCTATTTTATTTAAGTATTATTGTAATTAAGTTTATTACTAATAGAGTGTTATTCGTGACTAAAATATTCAGAGCAAAAGTAAAACGCTCAAAGTTACAACCACGAGACGAGTAAAACTTAGAGGAAAACGTATTTTATTTAAAAAAAAAACCTGAGATAATTGATATTTCAGTCGATCGTTAAAAGTAATCTCTCGAGAAAACAGAGTTTAGCATAAATTTCAGTATACTTAGATGAAAAAAATTAAATTCTTTGGACAATTTGCATAAATCTATTTCATGAGACGGTATTAAGCATCGTTAGTACCCTACTAAGATTATAATGTATTTCTATTATTTTTAGCGTTAAGTCCCATAAATTGACGTAAATAGGGGTCGGCCTACTAATGTCTTAGCAGGTCTTTTAAATATTGGTATCTTATCTTTAAGATTTTGTTTGTCTATTTTTTGTGCATATTTTACTTTTGTCTATGGTCAAATGGAATTACTTAAGATAATAAGTGTAATGTTATATAGCCTACTTTACATACATACCTTCTAATAACGCGTTCAACCAAACGAACTCTTAAGCTTATAAAAAAATAGATTATTTAAATATTAAATTCCTATTCAAAATGAAATTCATTATACAAAGAAATCGAACCCATTATATTCATAATACATAACAAGCCCACAAGAACTCCACCAGATGTTATCAACATAAACAAGAAATTTGAATATTTCAGTAAAGTTCATTAAATCGCCAAAAGCATTCAAGCTCTTGCGCTAAGAAAATGTACTTTCCGTAACTCTCTTATCGCATCGTTACACGCAAATATATAATAGCATTATTTAAACAACTTAATGGATATTATTATATTTTGAAGGTTAATAATTTTATTATTATAATTTTGTTGTATTGTTTGTGTTTAAATATCAATATTTTTTATGTGTATTCCTGATAAATATAAAAATCATTTATTTAATTAGGTATAATTATAACAAAAAAATATAGCAGACAAACTCAGATTTATATAGGACGATTTTGTAATCTATTTTTATATTTTTAGTAGACTGAGTAGACTATACCAGATAGTATGTTACCCACTGACACTCAATGTTCGGAACTCAACGCAGCGTTTTGTCTTCTTACCAGAGCATTGTTACCAGAGAATTGAAATTAATTGATAGCCCCCCGAGTGGGAATCATGGCTAACACCGTTTACGAAGTCATACGCTGTGCCGCTGAGTCACGATAGCCTCTTTCATAATTTCCAAACTATAAATATCATATAAATTTTAGATAATAAAGAAATGTTTCTCAAGGTTAATTATATAATTTTTCGTATAAAAATAATAACGAAAAATATTATTAGCATGTTTGTTCCTTTTTGTATTGTTTATAATTGAAACTGGCATAATATATAATAAACAGAATTAGATATAAGATTTTACAATTATTTTATAATAGCACATTTTTTTATAAATCATCTCTTAGTGTAAGAAACAAAATTAAAAGTATTCACATTTATTCTTACAAAAAAAATCGTTTAGATTTTAACAAACAATTTTCATTTTTATAAAAAAAGAAATGTATTTGTATACAAATGTAATAAACTAAGATAGTATATCTTAGCCCTAGATTACTTGCAATAAGTTCAAAGGCGTACGCCTATTCCATGTTAAACCTTGTAATGGCCGTAGAACAACCCTGACCTAATGAAACCAAACGATTGCCGCCGGAGAAAATAATCACTATTCAAATGAGGGACCAAAAATAATGAATTTGAACCTTAAAATAAGAGAAAAGAGTACATTTTTCAATTATTTCCTTTGATAATAGTAGCAAAATAACCTAATTTTACCAACAATACTAGAATTGGATTATTAATTTATGCGTATGTATTACTGATAATGACATGTATGGAGTTAAATAACTGTTGTGCGTTGTTTCATATGAAATGTTAGCGGCTCTTAATGGATTCGATTGTGTTTAAATAATTACAATGATAATTGGTTTTGGTATAATTTTTTTTAAATTTGAGAGACTCAGGTGAGGCCATTGTGGCGCAGTGGCTCAGCATCTTATTGTAATAGCGACGGTTTTATATAGCGACGGACTTAGTTTATATTTAAATTATTTTTATTTTGATTGAAATTATTTTGCGCGACGGATGTGCTTTCGATTCCTACTTTTTGGGTATGTGAAATATTTAATATTTTTATTTCTTCGCTCTGGTAACGAGGCAAAGCGCGGCGTTGTGTTCCGCCACTCAACACGTAAACGTAAAATGGACTATCTTAACATTAAGCTTCCTAGTTTCCTTTGGCTGACTGGCTAGAAGTAACAAAATATTACTTCGTTCTGGTAGATAGACAAAGCATTCCGCCGCTCAACACGCGATGCCCATAATTAGGCGGTACGTGGGAAACGGAGTTCTTATACAGGAAAAAGAGTGAAGATGAGAAAAGGGAATACAATAATTTAGTATCGTCATATCTAATTTTTATACTATAGAGGCATTATGTGTTTGACAAATTAATAAAAATCATTTCATTAAGAATAGTTTACCTGCGGCTTTATTTGCGTAAAATCATGTCAAAACTAATTGAAACCAACGACTGGTTGCGGGTTCGATCCCCACTCGAGGAAATAAAATATTTATTTACATTTATATTTTCATTTCTTCGCTCTGGTGTCGAGGCAAATGGCGGCGTTGAGTTCTGCCACTCATCACCCAATGCCTCCAGAACTCGGCGGAAACTAGGGAACGACACTCCGTTCCCTTTTAAGACACTTCTTAACACTAGGTTACCTCTGCCTACCCTGCTGTGGGTGGGATACAACGAGAAGCTGTTTTTTTTTAATTAAATGCCTTGCAAATAAAAACAGTACACTTTATATTTATCCAATTAACTAATTTAAATGATAACTTAACAAAGTTCAAAAGTACACAGCGTAAGGACGACACAAGAGCAAAAAAGTGTAGAAAATCTTGAAAGCTTCCGATTGTTACTGAAAGGTTTCAATCTGACTGAGTGCTCAGACGTTACGATTGGCCAGACTGCGGCCTGTATGGTCTCTAATAAGCATATGTTTTAAGTTCTATAGCGTCTTATGAACGTAAGAATATATGTATACAGAAATTGTGGGCTTTGATGGTGAACAGAATGTGGTTCATATTCAATCTTCATTATTTATAATAATTAACTAGAAAGAAAATAAATATAACAAAAGAAAATTTATGTAAGAGGCCATTTGCGACAGGTTGTGGATCCCACTGGAAGAAATGAAATATTTAATATTTTTGTGCCCTCACGAGGAAAAACGCGGCGTTGAGTTCTGTAACTCAACACGCAATTGCTCCAAGATTAGGTAGAAAATAGAGATGGGAAGATTCTTAATAGGAACGGAATGTCTTTACACTAGGGTTCCAAATTCCATCTACCTTATTTATTGTTCAAAATAAGGAAAATGTTAAAACATACTCCTACATCTCACATCAAATGTAAGTCGTATTTTAAAAGTACTAAGCGTTTTAGACTGAATTAGTTACAATCGTTAGTTTACAATTAGTAAAGTGGAGCTGGAGTGCGAGAACCACCGCAAAAAATAGAATAAAAACTCTTATATTTAAATCCCGTCACACTGTGAATCTGGTCTGTTTTTAAGCTGATTCTGGTTTATTTTATAAAACGTTGTTATAGGCTTTAGTAATTTCTAGCTGATATTGGATAGATTTTAAAATTTCAGCAATCATGCCTAGTATTATTCCAAAATCTAGTAGTGATATATTTGAATAAAATTTATATATTAAGTATTCTATAGTATTATGGGGCCAGTGGCGCAGGGGCAAAAGCGTGCGTTTATGAACGTGATAATTGGGTTTGATCCCCATTCAAGGAAATTAGATTTTTAAAACTTTAATTTCCTCGTTTGGATATAGAGGCACGGCGCGGCATTGAGCTCCACCAATCACCACGCAATACCTTCAGAATTTAGCATAAAGTGGGAAACCGAAATGTCTTAATGGAAACTGAGCGTTTTAACACTAGTTTCTCAGGTTCCTCTTGCCTACTCTCCTCTCTTGCAAAAATATTATGTTGTTATTTTAGTTAGTCTCACGCATTATATTGCAGAATAGGCCGTCCAAACGCAGCCTCGCCCACTTCAACCTATTTTAACATCATAGCCAAATTATACAAAATCTTTACATAATTTGTATTCTATGTATAACCTATATTACTTTAAAGTTTCATTTAAATCTATTGACTAGTTTTTGTGTAAAAGTCGAACAAACATCCATATTTACAAACTTTGACCTTTATAATATTAATAGGATGTTTCACCACAATCTATGAATATGATAGTGGACGAGGCGATAGAAGTATACAAATAAAGCAAGCTTGCTTCACCCTACCCATCCATCCATCACGCGGTATCCCGCTAGTGATAAAGCGTGAAGCAAAAAAAAAAATCATATGTTAGCGAGTTTACGCAGAGAACTTAAATCACTAAGATTTTACATTTTCTGCTCGCTCTGGCAAATATAACACTAGCATTTTATCGATTTATTTATACGGAAAAACGATTCCGCAACTTTTTACTCCGGTCAATATTATCTGAACTGAACCAAAACGGTTCACTCTACAAAAAATATCCAACAGTATACGAAGTGATAACTCCATTCTGCACTCCCTCTTAACGTTTCTATTTCGTCAAAGAATAATATTAAAATGAGAGGCTTAGCACAATCTAGCGCGAGCTCACACGCCGCTTTGTCGCGCTCATGTAAATTTTCATTATGTGATATGCAGTAAAACTTGGTGAGTCTTAAAAATATTTATGTAAATTATGTTATATTTTCCTTGTTATTTTGTTGTGTTGTTTGTGTATGTTGTTTAGATGAAGGCTTTTGGTTTCAAATATTAATATTATTATAGAGATTTTTTTTCTGTATAAAGCTTAAAGCTTGGTTTACCGAGTGGGAGTTCGATTCCTAGTATATATTTATTACCATATCAATATAAATTAACTTCTCATTGGATTCCTTTACATAAAAAAAGTATTGGAGATGGGACAATAGTCAAAGAATACATATTAAAAACAAAATACACAAATGAATAAATTATTTTCGTTGTTTTACTCTAGTAAGAAGACTGATAGTGGGGTTAGGTTTCGCCATTCAACACTTCAACATATGTTAAATTGATCGAAAGGCGGACAACGCAGTGTGTCTTAATACTAGGTTATCTTTGCCTAAGCGCGATAAATAGTATCAAGCTAAAAACTTATATACAAAATATTTCGTACTACGGAAAAATACAATTGTTCAAAATTATTTTATCAAGAAGTCAATAAGAAACAGCATATATTAAGCTTACATTTTAATGTTTATAGTAACTTAATCACCTAATCGCATGTGTGGCTTCTCGTATACAATAGAAGTCTCGTATTTATATGGTTCCCACACAAATACTATACGAACGACCGTATAATAATGTTAAATAAGGTTTTGATAACAACACATAGAGTCGTTATTTCCAATCTGTATTTAATTAATATTTTAAAGTTTTTTTAGCTTTACCACGCTAAAAAAAGGGTCCCGTGTACATAGAAAAAACTTAGTGTCGAGACAACCCCATTGGATATTTTCCGCCCAGTTTACAACGAAATTAATTCATTTTTATGGGAATCGAACAAACAACCTTTATGTTCTCAGTCAGACGTAGTGCGGCTGCGCCAGAACGTTGTTAATAAGGATATACTGCATGGTTAAAAAAATCGAACAATTTCATATAGATATTGTTAGAAATCGGAAGCGGTTATCGTATTTAAAGAAACACGATAAAAACACATATCGTCTATATGATTCCAAACTATTTGGAAATATATACTGTGTAATTGCAATAAGTGATATGAATCGCCTACTTATAGTACTTCTTACTAGTTTCCTTGCGTTGCCTACAAACAACTGCCCCCGATTGACACAATTCCACTGCTTTTAAAATTATTTTCACCCAAATCTACCCTTTTTTACACGAGTTCGCTAACAATATAATAATACTAATAGGTATAAATTTCTCTTAACAAAATATAAATAACATAACATTAACTTGAAAGAAAAAAGAGCATTCTAATAAAGCTACAGTGTTGTTATGACATAGTTCCATCAAGTCCAGCTAATTGGTAACGGCGCGTCTCGGCGTTGACATATCCGCGGCGACAAATTTTCAATGAATGTTTCAATTTATACCGTTTTAACTGAACAAAGCTTAAATAAAACAATTTAATGTTATTTAAAGTTTATATTTGAGTAAATATTTGAGTAAAAACCTTTGTTTGAGTTTTGTAAGTCCAAAAATGAACGTCAATTCGATTTAGGTCGTTGGTTTGTGATAATCTTATAATATATCGTTATTAGCGGCGTTCTGGCGCAGGGGCACTATGTCTGACTGTGAATAAGACGGCTGTTAGTTCGATTCCCATTTGGAAGTTTGAATTATTTACTTCATTTCGCCCTCAACGTATAAAAAATCGTTAAGCAAAGTATTAAGCTTTATATAATACAAAAAAAAATCCTCTACAATAATATTACATATTTGAAACCAAAAACTTCATCTAAAGGCAACAAACACAAACAAAATAGCACGGAAAATATAACATAATTTACATAAATATTTTTAAGACTCACCAAGTTTTACTGCATATCACATAATGAAAATTTCCATGAGCGCGACAAAGCGGCGTGTGAGCTCGCGCTAGATTGTGTTAAGCCTCTCATTTTAATATTATTCTTTGACGAAATAGAAACGTTAAGAGGGAGTGCAGAATGGAGTTATCACTTCGTATACTGTTTGATATTTTTTGTAGAGTAAACCGTTTGGTATCTACCGCTCAGATAACATTGACCGGAGTAAAAGGTTGCGGAATCCTTTTATCTCTGTCAATATCCCTCTGCCGGGGATAATGGGAACCTAGTGTTAAGATACTCCGTTTACAGTATAATATTGCCGTTCTCCACTTTACGCCGAATTCCGGAGGCATTGCAAATTGAGTAGTGAATGTCAACGCCGCATTTTGCTTAGTTACCAAAGCGTGGACATGAAAATTTAGAATATTTCATTAATTTGAGTTAAGAATTTAAGTAACTATGAGAACTTATTTAAGGGCAATAATGCTCCCTAAATATAATAAGATAGAAAAGAAAAGATTTTGAATAGATAGAATAGATTTAGGGCAATCAATTGTTTATGTTAAAATTAAATTGTGTTTGTCGAATTCTGGATAAAACTAAAAAGCGAAGTATCTCAGCATTGGGTTCACTCTGCTTACCTTTTTATACGGAGTAATGCGCAAAGTATATTAAAGGGCATATTTTAGAGTATGGAAAACTAATGTGTTTTTAAAATATCTACAAAAAAAAAATTTTTCTTAAACACCAAATTTCAAATTAGCACAAAATAAGATTAGAAAATTTAATACTACTATGTAGACAAACAAACAATAAACAAATAATTTCTGTATTTCAAATTAAATAACAATCTCCAAAAGTGACCGATGTAAATGAGGACTCGCGGCAATTACCTACAGTAATAAATGAAACAATAAAACGTTTGCTTCCCATTTCATTAGGAAAAAAATAATGACGTAAATTCTTTTAATGATAAATATAAAATGATGTTGCGCGTGAAGCTGATTTATTAATTTATAAAATGATATAATAACGACATTTTGTAATTTAAGATTTATCATGGAATGTAATGTAAACGCGATAGTTGTGAGTTCAGCTTCACGCTGTATCCCGCACACAGCAGGGTAGGCAGAGAGGAGGTAGTGTTAAGACACTCCGTTCCTCACTTTCTGCCGAATTTTGGAGGCATTGCGGGTTGAGTGGCAGAACTCAACGCCGCGCTTAACCTCGATATCAGAGCGAAGAAATGGAAATATAAATTTAAGTAAATATTTCATAGTTGTGAGTTCGATTCCCAAAGTTGTTGTCATTATTGTCCTAGGTATTAGGGCAATGATTATGTACCTACATTCAGGCAAGCGTGGCGTTAAGTTCCGCTATTGATTTTATCGTATTTTATCGCTAGGGCCCACCTCTAGGTGCCCCTACTTAGGAGAGTATGTACAAGGAACGTAGTTTTAAGACACACCATTCCCACTGTGTATTATTCTGGAACCATTATAAACAAGTTTGTAAACAGTACAGCTGAATCCAAAACAATTCGCAACAGATAAAAACTTCGAAAGTATTAACATTATAAATAATGTAAGTAACCAAACTCGACAAAACTTTAAGATTTATTCGCGCGATTAATTATTTGCTTGCTCGGAGACAGAACGTAATTATTTTGTAGAGCGAAGTGAAATTCTACGCTTGAAGTAACCGACGTACTTTAAATTTATTTCTCAACCAGATTTTATTTATGTGGAACGATTTCATTTTGACGACAATAGCTTTAAAATCCAATAGACGATAGATTTAAGAAATATTAGAATTTAATTTTGAATGTAGTTTTAGCAAATACGACGCGGTCTCCAGTTAAATGGGAAGGATTGGGTGATTTAACACGTCTTTATTGAGATATTTGCTTTGCTTCTACAAATTGTAGGTTCCGTGTAAATTTTGTGAAATGTATATTTTTTTATGGTTTGATGCCAGTACCACGTTTAGTAGCGAAAACACGAATGGGGTGAAGAAGTAAATTCTGTAGAATATTATGAACTGATTAAGTATGAAGTGTCATGATAAAGATAGACTGGTCGTTGGTTTAGTCTAAAAGCTAAATTAGACAAAAAATAGTATGAAAAACTAAAAGTGCTACTCGGACTCGTACACGAAGGGTTCTGTACAATTATCCATAAAAACAAGCAAAATGATCATGTTTGTTGCATGGACGCCTCCTTATTTATTTATTTTATTCTGTTTTTTGATGATGTTGATCATCTATGAAAATTTCAATTACCTAGCTCTCATGCCTGGTAACAGAGGGACAGACATATTTTCAATTTTAGCTCTGGTGTCGAAGCAAAGCGAGGCGACCAATCAACATGCAATACCTTCAGAATTTAGCGAAAAGTGGGAAACGGAAGTGTCTTAATGGGAACACAGTGCCTTAACACTAGGTTCCCAGCTTCCCTCCGCCTACCCTGCTATGTGCGGAACACAATGTGAAGCTGAAAAATAAAAACAATAGGAAATTAATTTCTTAATCTAATTAAAAAAGAAATTTTACATAGTACTAATTCTCAAATGATTCGATAATTATTTTTACACTCCAAAACTCGCATACCAAGCCTTCGATTATAATGAAATTGAAAGCATTAGGTTTATATCATTCTATGCTACGATTTAACGAACAAGATACCTTTTATTAGTTAATTTTCAATTCAAATTGATTCGAAATAACTTTTCATTTTTCCACTCAACAGCGGAATTGAATGAAAATTAATGTTCACTTTGCAAATTACGAGAGCTCGGCAGAACTATGGACCTCTTGTTGAATCTTTCGTCCCGCATTTATTGGATTGCACTTAATTTTAATTAAAAATAAACGTTTAAAATGTCAGCGATAATTATTTTCATGTTTACAGTGTATTTTGAATCTGTTGAAGTTCTGATCAAATTATTTTGTAACCGCTTTGGTTTTTTTATGTTTTATGTTTTTTGTTATTTTTTTTTCGTTTCGTTATTATTGTTTCGCAAGATTATTATGACTAGGTAGAGGGAACCTGGTGTTAAGCTATTCCGATCCCAGTTTTTTGATCAATTTTCTAAACATTGCATGCTGAGTGGCAAAACTCCCGCGCTTGGTTTTGTTATCAGAGCGAGCAACTAAATCTCTCATCTCTTCCATGAAAGAATTGTAAGCACAAGTGTCGAGTTAAAAGTTAGACTCTGTGCCATTGTGCCACGATGGTTTTTCATAAGGATATATCTATTATAATGTATTATCCCTAGTGGCTAATCCAATTCTGTCAAAGGCAGATAGACTGACAGCAAAGTGAAGTGAAGTTTATAAGAAACAGACGTGTCGGTTTTCCTTTTGAGGTACATAACCCAAAAAATCGTTGAGAATTTAGAGATAAAGATTTCAAAGTAAGATGTTACAAAGTAACGTTAAAAATAGTGCTACGTTTGACTAAGGGGCGTGACGTCGACGCTCACTTACTGACATCGAGATCGAGTTTTATTACATATTTTATTGTAAAAATTTTATGACAGTAGAAATAATATTTTTATATTTATTTATAAGTATTTATGGTTATTGATAATTATTAATATTAATAAAAATATTTTACACCTACAATATAAAACAATATTGTTTGTTGTATTCTCTTTACTAATTTACATATTTATTGGCCCCACTAGCGCTTTGATGTTTCGGATAGCTTCTAGTTTAGCTTGTAATGGCTGGCTGCAAATATTTAGAAAGCCTTTTGACCTTTGACACTTCGTGGTTAGGACCAACTATCAGTAGCCCAATGACTTCTTGTAACCATTTTAATTGGTATTAGCTTCACGCTTTGTCCCGCACAAAGCAGAGTAGGGAGAGAGAACCGGGGAACCTTGTCTTAAAATACTCCGTTCCCATTAATACACTCCCGTCCCCACTATTCACCAAATTCTAGAGTCTTTGTGTGTTGAGTGGTGGAACTCCACGCCACGCTTTACCTCGTTACCATAGACCAGGAAAAAAAAATAGTAAATATTTCATTTCCCCGAGCGAAAATTGAGCCCTCAACCTGTCGCGTTTGCAGTCACACCTGTCCACCTGCACCAAAACTGGGCTTTCTTGGTGATACGAAACTTAAATATCCAAATACTTCTAATTTTCTTAAGCTATGCATAGCCTAAATAATACAATGATGTGATAAAAAAATATCACCGAGGTAGCTTCTAAAATATACTTGTGTTTAGTTTCAAGCAGTACACCGCTTATTGCAGAGCAGACAGAGGGCACCTAGTGTTCATCACTCCTTTTCCTAATTTCCCCTGGATGAGGCAGTGCATGTTGAGTGGCGGCTCGCGATGGCAAAGTAAGGCAGATCGAACCAGGAGATAAAACACTTCGTTCTTTATTATTCGCCTAATTTTCAAACATAGCGTATTTAGACCCAAAATAATTCACTCTCTCGAGGTAAAAAAAGACCAAAACCCTCATTTTACAGTCTGTCGCTGCCGAATATACACATATGAATAACAAAATTCCATATTCCAAAAACACACCAACTATCTATAATAACTTCGACGCCGTCTAAAATCAATATATTCACATTCACCTAACATTGGCTACGAAACCGATACCTGAAGCTCACACCTCACTTGCATAATATGAAGTATTGACAGTTTCGTCACGGCCACATTTCGCATTCAAAGGAGATACTAAACTAAGCACTCCGGCAAGCGTCTGCCACTTGATCCTGAGCTTAGTTTCGTGCTGTTGATGATAAAAAATTTTTGAAACATTTAACTTGGCTATCTTTTGTTGTTGAAGTTTTGTGTTTTTTAGCTACTTTTTGAGTTGTTGCGGTACAGTTTTGAATTATTAAATTTAATGTTTTTACTTTAGAGATACACTTATTTAGCTCAGCGCTTACTAGATGAAATGTAAAGAATAAAGTCAAATGATAAGGAGTTTCCTAGAATTAAAAAAAATATTTAGTACCGTTTTTATGTATTTTAAATTAATATTACAATATAATAAAACCAGTATATTATAATGGGAATGTACCATTAAACATATGTATATAATTTTTTTTTTATCCGCTTCACGCTGTATCCCGCACACAGGGTACACAGCAGGGTAGTCAGAGGGAACCTAGTGTTGAGACACTCCGTTCCCGACTTAATGCCGAATTTTTTGTGATTGTTGTTACGTAAATTCTATAAATGAAATATCTGAATCGCAGCCTCTTTTGTATCAACACAGTGATTGTAAACACAAAGTCAAATAAATCAATCAATCTAAAACGCGTTGAGAGTATTGACAATTTCATAGTGAATATTTTATGTAGAACCACTTACGTCGACATGTCTATCCCTTCAAAAGGTAAATATTAATGACCTATGTCCTCCATCCCATTGAATTCGGCCCCTAGATGTTCAAAATACGACGAAATCTCAAATCACATTACCTTTCTCTCATAACCTTTGAAGAGGTTGATTTATATCGGAGATTTTTCTTGTGGGCCTAATCATAACAAAAATGCTTTCAATTCGATATACTATTCATACTTTCAAATAAAAAAGGACGGGACAAAGTTCAAATAATTTATTGATCTATAAAAGTAATATTAGCTCAGGTAAGTCGTCAGAAACTATATGTGGAGAGGTCTATCGCGAACATTTCTTATTAAGCGACGTTTATTCCTCCACTCATTCTATGTATTGGCACAAGTCAAGACACGAGACAGTAATAGACAGTAATAAGTATTTTGATACACAGATATTACACAATATACAGCTTAGTTATGGGTTCAATTTCCACAAGAAAATGAAATATTTAATATTTTTAACTCTTCGCTTTCGTAAGAAGGCAAAGCGGGGCGTTGAGTTCCTCCAATAATCCTTCTTGTTTCCAAACGAACATGAAAGTGAGGAACGGAAGTGTCTAAATGGGAAAAGGAGTGTTTTATCACTAGGTTTCCAGATCCCTCTGCCAACTTTGCTATATGCTTATGAAATAATCAAAGTGACTCTTTTTATACGTTTTTAAAGTTAATGACAATACTTGTTGAATGTTTGTTTTGACGTCGAATTTTGACAGCTTCAGCTTCACGCTGGATCCCGCACACAGCAGGGTAGGCAGAGGGAACCTAGTGTTAAGACACTGCGTTCCCCACTTTCTGCTGAATTCTTGTTGAATGTTTGTTTTGACGCCGAATTTTGACGAAATGACTTAATGTTTCTAAAATCTAACATATACATATGTACCCAAGTATATTTATACGCGTACATAATATATTGTGTCGAATTATTTCATATCAATAATATTTAAGCTGCTAGTACAGTAGACTTAAATATCGATCGTGCCTAATGTATAATTATTACTATATACACATACGATTTCTGGTGACTGCAAAAACGACGTTTGTGGGTTCGATGCTCGACTATGAAAATGGGACATTGAATTATTTTTATTTCCTTATTCTAAAAACAACACAAACAACAGTGTTGAGTTCCGTCACTTGACATACAATGTTCCTAAAATTGGACAAATGGCAAGTGAGAAACGAAATATCTTGATAGTGGGTTCCCTACGCCTACTCCGCTATATGAAAAATACAGGATGAAACTAAAAAAACATAGATTTGAACCTGTGGTCTTCACATTCACTATGCGCAGTGAATACCCATTACATTCATAACTTTGTTACGGCGATCTAAAACTTTATATACATTAAAGTAATATGACACAAGGGAGATAATTTACCAAGTTAATTAATTACACTTAGAATAATTACCGGATAAGGTAATTTCTTGTGCTATGTAATAGTAAAAGGCTTTAATTAAGTAACATTTTTACTGAAAATTAAAAATTTAATCAAATCAAATCAGCATAGGCAGAGGGAACCTAGTATTAAGACACTCCGTACGCCGTTTTCTACCGAATTTAAGAGAATTCTTGAGTGGCGGAAATTAGCGCCGCGCTTTGCCTCGACACCAGAGCGAAGAAATGAAAATACAAATTTAAATAAATATTTTATGTCCTCAAATGGAGAGTCGCGTTTACGTTTACAGTTTGTGCTCCTGCGCCAAGAATGTTTTAGTTACCTCGAGATATTTTGGATTTTTAGTATTATTTCACACTTAGGAAAAAAAAACTTTGACAACGTTTAAAAACTGTGCTAAGAACATAAATTAATTATAAATTTTGACAAATCTAGATGAGAATATATGGCTTAGTAGTCCGAGAGCCGGTTGAGAGCTTGAGAGAGCCGGTTTTTACAAGTTGCAGGTTCAAATCCCGCATAGGTTGAAATTTTATTGAGAAAAGATATTCAACGTCAACCTGGTGGATAAATTATTTTCATTTCTTTGTCTAACGAACTCAACACGCCGATATCTAGTCACTGGATTATCTCTGTCTACCGTGCTATATGGAAAATACAGCGTAAAACTAAAAAAAATTATAAAGTTATAAGGTGATATAGTAATAAAATACAGTTTCAAAGCAAATAGGTCAAGATCCTATAAAATAAATCATCGAACTAACTAACTTAACTTCACATTTACTTTTAATCAACAAATTTCACAGTAACTCGTCAAATGATCATCATCTCATTCCATCATCCGAATAAAATTAAATTAATATTAATTAAAAACTATATTTCCAATGTTGGCGTTGTTGTAAGTACTTGTAGTTGTGTTCTGGAATATTTCAGGTCGAGTGCTTTTGCATGTTGCAAGCGAGAGGGTTTTAGTAAAATGGATGCTACACGAGGGGTCGTAAATCTTAAAATGGTGACGGGTCGTCCCTGGACAGTCGTCTTTGAAAGTTCATACTAGTAATTTATTTATTTTTGACCTTAGCACATCATTCTGTGGTTTTTAGAGCTGATTGTATGTATTTTTGGGGAAGGTCACTGCGTTCTCCACTCTCTACTCAAAACTGTTGTTTGGTATACATTTTGAGTAGGTGAAGCCATCGTAGCGTCGTAGAAAAGTAGTAAAAATATATTATTTCTTATTTTTTAAGCTTTTCACATATTGCAGGATAGGCAGAGATCAGTTAACATTGAGACACTCCGTTTCCTCCTTTGTTTCAAGACATTTTGTGTTGAGCAGATCTCAATGCCGTGTTATGTCTTGTTACCAGAATGAGGATATAAAAATAATTGACTGCCCCATACTGTGGGAATTCGAATTATTGCGTTTACAGTCAAAAGTGGTGCCGCTGCGTCAAGGCCTCGCGGCTTAAAAAGTATAATATTTTAAATAAAAACATTTCTCCAAGTGAGTTTGGTAGGTGGTACCCATGGCTAATATGTAAAAGCAAGCATTTGTCACCTGTGTCACTATGGTGTCACTTTAATTGTAGTAGCATATATACATATAACAAAATTATAACTGTTCTGTTTATATACATAGAAGACATTAGCATTTATCAATGTAATAGAATCAAAAACAATGATTCCAGATGGAGATTTCAAAGGTAGCTCCAAATAAAGCTACAGTAAAATTGAGGCTTGGTAGTGTAATGTAATTTCCCCCAATTTTAAACAACCTTCAGGACGGCTGCAGTTAAGGCCCATGTAAAGGGTCTGGTAACAATAAATATACATTGTTTACATTATTCTTAAAAACAAATTTAAATACGAGCGTTCCTACTTTAATGTAGTAGACCGTGTACCTGTAGTTGACGCTACCTCTGGAAGGGCTCCACTTTCAATTTAGTGAGCACTCATATAGCCTTAACTACATAATAAACTATTAATCCTCAAAATTTCAGCTTTGCAACAATTATCTTTGCCTTGACTTGAATTAAAAATATTACACATTACATTTCCTCGAGTAGGAATGGAATCCATAATCTCCAGCACATTCACTCACACGCTTGTGTCATTGCGCCACAACTGGCCTTATAAACTTTTAGACATAAATACAAAAACAAATAAAAAATTAAACAAAAAAAAACATTTCAATCCATCACAGCCAAAAACTAAGCACAGTGCAATTTTAAATAAAGATCTCAATCAAAACAAAAAACAAAATCTGCATAGTCATAACGGTAACTCAAAAAAATTCTAAACAGAAGGAGCAGTGAGCGTAAAATTGGCGTGGATTCATTTTAAATTTTGCGCGACCAAATACCACGGTCGAGCTGGTCCGAATCTGTACCGCCGACGATATATCACAGTATTTTGACAAACACTATTGTATTTCTGAATGCGATACTTGAACTAACTGACTGAATAGACATTGGAAGAATATTTTACTGCTTTATGATAATTTCATTGGAAAAAAACAAACAGTTCTTTTTATGAGGCCATTCGTGGCGCAGAAGCACAAAGTGCGACTGAAAATCGACTAGTTGTGTGTTCGATCCCCACTAGAGGAAATTTAATATTTATTTACATTTATATACTATTCCTCGCTCTTATTTCAAGGCAAAGCGCGACGTTGAGTTCCACCACTCAACACGCAATGCCTCCAGAACTCGGCGGAAAATGGTGAACGGAGTATCTTAACTCTAGGTTCCCTCTGCCTGATGTGTGCGGGATACAGCGTCAAGCTGATTTTTCATTTTAGTTCTTTTTTTGGTCACCCTCTAACCTGGGAACCTAGTGTTAAGACGTGTGTGAAGTTCATTCCGTTCTTCACTCTCCGCCGATTTTTGGAGGCGCTCTGCTTCGTTACCACAGCCAGGAAATGAAAACTTAAAATAATTCGTTAAATAATATTATTATACATAGTTTTGATTGAAGCAGAAATTGACTTGAATAAGGCAAAATATCGTATCGCCTGGCACTCCATTCTCTCTGGCTACCCCGCTAGAAATAAGAAAGCAAAATTTTTTTATAAGATAACAATAAGCGGTCTGCTGATTTTTTTCATTGGCTGTCCTAACAAAAATTTCTATATGTTTTTGTAGGATGTATCTTTTCTTCTATTATATAAGGGAATGCGTAAAAATTTTACAGTATTCAATTTTTTAACGAAATTCACATATTTTTATTATTCTTATCGTTTAAAAAACACTCTCTTTTAGATATATATAAAATTAAACTAGGAATGTATTCTTTCGTACCAGCTCTCTTGTGTCAGTATAATAAAATAGCCACTAACGTAGATGATTTAGATGTGGCGAACGACGCTTTTGGAAATTTTAAACAAAAAAATAGCAAATACTTGCAAGGCTCAAGATTCACTCTCTTGTTTTATTCCTTTATCCATTATCACGTTCGGTTTTTTTTTTCAGCTCTACGCTGTATCCTGCACACAGCAGGGTAGACAGAGGGAACCTAGTGTTAGGACACTCCGTTCCCCAATTTCCTGCCGAATTCTGGAGGCATTGCGTGTTGAGTGGCAGAACTCAACACCGCGCTTAACCTCGACACCAGAGCGAACAAATGGAAATATAAATTTAAGTAAATATTTCATCTCCTCGAGTGGGGATCGAAACCACAACCAGTCGGTTTTACAGTCACACTTCGTGCCGCTGCGCCACGACTGGCCTCAAATAATCTGTTGTTAAATTTGATCCCATTAGTCTGTCTTTCTTAATAGGTATATAATGTTAAAATTTATTTAGTAATTATCAAAGTTAATAATTAAATGTAAATAACAAGTATACTGTTGGTGCATGTTGTGTCTACCCATAAGGGGAATAACACTTTGCAATGTATTTTTTTTTATTTAACTTGTGAATTTTTTCATGTAATGTGTATATTCTGTTGGTGGACTTTATATAAATAAATAAATATAAATAAATAAATGAATATATCTGTTAGATAAAGAATATATGTAATGTAAAAAAATACAATATTTTGAATACATAAATGACACTACCACCTTTTATTAACCTGAATCCATTAGGCTAATAAAACTAAACTCATTTAATCAAACAGACTCAAACATTGTTGGTTGAAGTTGATCTTTCAAAAGGACCGGTTCTTTTGAGTGGAAAGTTTGTATTTGTATATCCTATTCTCCGTCATTCTTGTTTGTTCTCGAAATTTCTTATTTGTTAACTAAGTACCGTTGCATCATAGATTATTCAAAAAAGAAACTGTAACTTCACGATGTATTTCGCATATAGTAGGGCACGCAGAAACCTAGTGTTAAAACACTCCGTTCACAATTTTCCGCCCAATTTTAACCCGAAAATTAATGCTCAAACGCAGTCAGCTAGTTACCAGGGCGAAGAAATGAAAATGTTACCTTAATAATTAATTACTCAGTATAGGAATGGAATCCACAACCGTCGCTTTTAAAGAATTATCACTACGCAAAAGTCTAACGCCGAATCTTTTCACTATTCCGAAAGGTTCTCTGACGTGGCTCTTTTGAATTTCGCCCAAACACCATACAAAGTTTCTCGTTGCTTTAGAGCACGCTAAAAGCAGATTACCATCAGTAATTAAAACGTGGGTGCAGTAATGACACTATACCACGCGTTAGAAATTTTGGGACATACAGGTTTTTTATATTGGTGAATAAATTATTAAATGATCGTTTATTGTAACCTAGTAGGTATTTTTTTAATATATTTGATTACTTCTTCGTATCCAACTTAACTTCACCTAAATGTTAAAAAGAAAAATCATTAGATTCAAAACAATCAAAGTATATAAAATATTTCAAAATTATTATTTTTTTATCATTATTGACATTCTATATAGTAAATAGGCAGTGAAACATTAAAAAAAATACTTACCAAAACTCAAAAATTACACAATTTTATCAAAAAAGTCATACAAAACACACAACTGCATTGACCATAAGTTTAGCAACATTTCGTATAGTACGGTTCGCGTTGAGCTAGCTTTATTGTAGAAGATGCCTGTAGCACTTTTAGCATGAAAGCCGATACCCTGACAAAGGATATCAACGCTTAGCCGAAACGAGAAAAGGTCCCAAAGCTATACTTAGGCTTGTATTCCACTGAAGTATGTCTGATATAGCGCGAGTTAATTAACTGATGGGTTTGTAAGTAATGAAGTGGTGAAAAATTGCGTTACATTTTTATTATTGTCGAGAAAAACTGCCTTAATTATAAAATCTATTAGTAAATTGAAAACCATTTGTAAAATATTTTTAATACGTTGTATTTTTAAGGGAACGTTGTTATATTACATTGATTTAAATGTGCCTTCGTCGTGCTGCAGCAGGACAGCGTTTGACTGTAAATCCGATAGTGAGTACGACCCTCAATCGAGTGTAAGTTTATATTTTATTTAATTTCAATTCCTTTCTCTGGTACCGAGGCAGAGTGCAACGTTGAGTTCCGCCACTCAATCAAAATCGAGGAGATGAAATATTTACTTAAATTTATATTTCCATTTTCTTCGCTCGGGTGTCGAGGCTAAGCGCGACGTTGAGTTCTGCCACTCAACACGCAATGTCTCCAGAATTCGGCTAAAAGTGGGGGAACGGAATGTCTAAACACTAGGTTCCCTCTACCCTGCTGTGTGCGGGATAAAACGTGAAGCTGATTTATGTATATCCTCAGTAAGTTCAACAGGCACACAGCATCTAACTGTAAACATGACGGTTATCGATTCAACTCCTCCTTGGGAAAATGCATCATTTTCTTTTACTTTACTACTAACACTTTACATAAAGTGCCGTAATGTCTTAAACTTTAGGCGGAAAGTGGAGATTTTTATCACTATTTTCCTACTATCCTGCTTTATACAGGACTAGAGGGCACGCGCGGCTTCGCCCGCTTATTAGGAGTGAATTCTAAAAAAACCACGAAACACGTGTTCAATAAAATATTTTTAACAGTCGGAATTTAAATTTTTATAAAAATCGGTGGCAATTTAAGGATTTTTCCATATAAGCTTTCAAGCCCTTATTTGAACCCTTAGGGAGTGAATTCTTAAAAACCATGAAACACATGCTCAATGAAATATTTTTAAGAGTCTGAATTTCAAATTTTATAAAAATCGGTACAGATTAACATTTTTTTCCATACAAACTTTCAACCCCTATTTCGTCACTTTAGGGTTAAAATTTTTCAAATTCCCTTCTTAGTGGATGTCCAGAATATGAAAATAAACATCTGCCCAAATGTCACGTTTCTACCATCAGCGGTTACGGCTCTGCGTGCGTCTTACCTCAGTCAG
>DWQW01003265.1:0-23216 GCA_018249695.1 Heliconius erato demophoon
ACCTCGACACCAGAGCGAAGAAATGGAAATATAAATTTAAATAAATATTTCATCTCCTCGAGTGGGGATCGAACCCACAACCAGTCGGTTTTGCAGTCACACCTCGTGCCGCTGCGCCACGACCGGCGTCAACAATTACGACCAATGGGTGGAGGAATTTCTGGCCTATCAACGGCTTAAGCGATGACCTTGAGTCAGTGTCTAAGCCAAAAGAGTTCAGCCATATTTCCAGCTTAAGAGTGATAGCAATTCCAGGCCGAGTTGTTCATTCGGCCTCCTCGAAATCCTCACATAGGAGTATAGTTTTTATAATTTCTATATATTTTCCCGTTATATTGTCAATGTCAATTTTATTATTTATTAAATAGATTTTGTTAAGCGTTCTGTACCTTTGGTCTAATAACTGTAGAATTTTTTGTCTACATTTGTTCCAATCGATTTTTTGTTATAAATTCTTGTAGTACTACTAATATTTATTCTTTTAGATTTCCTTCGTTCATGTTTAAAAATACTCATGTAATGATCAGAGTTCGTCATACACTCGTCAATCCTTCAGGCTTCAAAAACGCTGTCTGAGAGTAGTGTTTTATCATATAACTATATATTATGTGATATAATATAACATATAGCATTCATTGACAAATGGTCTATCCAATAAATATAATTGAATTTTTCAACATAAACCAACAGTTGCTCAGATGAGAATCTAATATGAATCGTGCTAAAGAGTTCTTTAGCTTTATAATATTTGTGTAGGTAGAGTAGTAGATTACTCAATTTTTATTATTGTAGTAGATTACTCAATTATTATTATTGTTCTATAGAGCAGAGTTAACACGATACAATCAAATTTAAATTTAAATAGATCAGGTAGCATAGCGGCTATTGCAGACTTCGTAATTAAAACGATATGGCAACACAGTCGGATGCGACATGAATATTCTATGCAGAAACTTTGCTTCCTAAACAGCGTATCGTGAATTCGTATGCAGAGGTCCTAATATACTGTTATTATGTGCAGTGTGCATTTAGCTAAGTTGTGGGAGGCTTAAACTGGGTTTTAGATAAAGTTTGCGAAACTGGAGCATATATTTTGGCCTGTAAATTTTTAGAAAGCAGACGCTTGCATACATTTTATGCAACTTGGCTTTTAGTGGATGAAAAATTGTTTACAAGAAATTACCTATAGCGAAAAATAACGTGCCATGAATTGGTTAGTTTAAATATATAGAGGAAAATTGTTAGTTTTAATATATTTTTTATTAAATTGAGACCAATATTCGGTTCGTCCACTTTTGATTGTCATGTAATTATTTCTTGGTTTATTCGTTGTTTGTTACCAAACTTACGCAGTTATTTAGTATTCTAACTAAATTTTCAAGGAATATAGCAACGACCAAAGAGCTCAAAAGATACAGCAAAATGTTACATATAAGCTTAGTTTCCATAACAATAGGTAGGTTCGTCGTGGTTAAATGTGATCAATGAAGCAGTAACATTCTAAAGCCAATATGGGACACTATAGTGGATCATGTGATGGTCTAAATTTTGTATGACGAACAGCGTATTATAAGTAATTATATAAAGAAGGCTAAATTGTACATAGAAAAAGGAAAAAGCATGAGGTCAATAAAATTACACTCCTTTTAATATTGTCACAAAGTGTGACTGCATAATTGACTGGTTGTGGGTTCGATCCCCACTCGAGGACATTAAATATTTATTTAAATGTATAATTTTAGCGTTTCTTCGCTCTGGTGTCGATGCAAAGCGCGGTGTTGAGTTCCGCCACTAAACACGCAATACCTTCAGATCTCGGCGGAAAGTGGGGAATGAAGTGTCTTAACGCTAGGTTCCCTCTGCCTACCCTGCTGTGTGCGGGATACAGCGAGAGGCTGATTTTTAATATTAGTATGTGTTTTAATAATAACACTATAGGTTCGATTCTCAGACGGATGAACGAATTATTTCTATTTTCTCGCGACGATAACAAGACAAAAAACGAAACACAGTTTCACCACTCAACACGCAATGTTACGAAAATTACACGAAAGGTGAGCAACGGACATTGTTTCACTAGGTTCCGTCTGCCTACCCTGTTATACAGAGCGCAATAGAGCGGGGGGCAAAAAAAAACGTGTAAGAATTATGTTTAAGCTTGGTATTTGTATCCACTTTGAATATCTTTTAGGGTGCCCATAGTCTAATAAATGTACCTATTAGAAAATTATTATTATTTATTAAATAGTATTACGATAGAGTTGTACACTACTATAACAAACACCACTCGTTCTTGACTGTTCTGATCATAAATAATAGTATTAAAACTGAGTAAAATAATCGTGGAGATTGTGTCACGTAAATTTTAAGTAACTTTAAATAAATTCTGTAAACAAATTTTATACTATATTTTTTTAGTCTTTTTAACGTTACGGTCAATCACAAACTTCCTTACGTATCACTTGAGTAGTCTGAAAATACGACTTATACTTTATTTCTATCTAAAAAAAACTATGACCATTGTTAACTTGTGTCATCCCCAGGAATGGCATTCTTTTTTACCTATTCGCCTCCTACGCACTAGATATTGATGGAAGTATGTTATTGCAATATAAGAATTCACTACAAAAAAATACCAAAATTGTAATATTTGTATTCAAATAGACTTTTACTTTAATAACTTTAATATCCACACACATATAATATCCACAGAAGTTATGTACGCGCAGTCGTTTACGTCATTTGAATCCTTAAACGTTTATGTGTGTTGTTTGCCAAGTTGTAGTGCTTAGATTGATATTATTGACCTCGATCTTTGAATTATACATCTTAAAATCTGAATTTCTTATTAAATATATATGCTAGACTGTCATTTGTAATGTTGATGCGAAGGTTAAATGAATTTTATATCACGGCGCGTTTGAGTGATCGAAATATAGTACCACAAAATATATATATAAAAAAAAATTGCTTCACGCTGTATCCCGCACACTGCAGGGTAGGCAGAGGGTACCTAGTGGTAAGACACTCCGTTCCCCACTTTGGCAGTAAGAGTGGCAGAACTCAACGCCGCACTTGTCTTCGACACCAGAGCGAAGAAATGGAAATATAAATTTAAATAAATATCTCATCTCCTCCAGTGGGGATCGAACCCACAACCAGTCGGTTACAGTCACACTTGTGCCACTGCGCCACGACTAGCCTCAAAACAAAATATATATGATTATATAAATATATATGTGTATTATTGAATCACAAATAACTAAGCAAACTAATAAGTATTTAAATAATTAAATATAGATAATATTTTTGGTTGATAAATTTAGATATATAGAGTGGAATATTTAGTTTGCAAATATACATAAAATACAAACAAAAAACTTGTTTAAGTTTTCAATAATTCGTTTTAAATTATTTATTAGGATAATTTATTATTTTCTTTTCACTAACCAGTAAACGTGGATCAGTCGAAATAAATTAATTATTAACTAATAATAAAAGGATTTTTATATTTTTATTGTAAATTCTTAAATAGATTTTTTTTATCTTCAAATACCTACATTGCCATTCCCCAATTACCACCTTATTCTGGATTACGTGTTAAGTGGTGAAACGCCGCGCTCAATTATATTAATTTAAGACAATTTAAATATTCAAAATAAAAATCATATCTAAATTTATATAATAACTAGCATTTATATACGATTTCATTCCCGTGGTGATCATGTCGTGTAACCACGTGGTTCACAAAAGGACGACGAAAAAAAGGAGCATTTAACCAAACAAATTATATAGCTTTATAATATTAGTATATAGAATATTTTTAAATACGCCGTTGCACTACGACGCCTAATTGCACTTCTATTGAATCACATCAGTATAAGATCACAAAAAATATAATTTAAAAGGCGCAACATCTACAACAATTTACATAGAATATTAGCATAAAATAATAAATTTTACAATACATATTTTAAAACCGTCTATGTAGTGAGAGGTCAGTTTAGGGTCGCAAATACCAGATTCCAGGGATTCCCGGGATTTTGCCACTCGAGGGCACAGCTTTTAATTGCGAATGTAATTGCTACAGTGAAAATTATCCTTGCACGTAATTCCAGAGCTCGAGTAAAATAAAAACTGTATAATACTTCCTGCGATCGTAATGTTTAATGGCGGGAACTTAGTGTTAACATTTATTACTTTGTTTAATTATCCGATGAAAATTTTAAACTTCTTTGTATATCAATGTATAGAAGTTGTTTATTTATTGTGAAGCCACAATACCTAAATAAGTTAGGTACAAAACCTAATAATATATAAGAAGTATTATAGATGAAAAGTATCTGGTCTGTATGTCTCTGAACACGCGATGGTTGTGGGTTCGATTGTTTGGATAAATCACGAATTGATCATCTAATAAAGAGAAATAAAAAAATATATTTTTAGAAATTTAATATAAATAAACATATAATAATAAAGTTCGATAAAATACCACTTTAGTTAAAAACCGTGTTGTGTTTTCTATTTTTATCGATATTTCATCACTAATAGATAATGTAGTGTTCTCTGATTTGAAAATAGGGCTGGAGGGATTGATGCTAAATCACATCAAGATTACAGCAAAAAAAAATCCAATGATAGGTATTCCTTAAAAGGTAAATTTTCAACGTACCTATATTTTATAGCACATTGTGCTGCGCCACGACTACCTCGTACGGTAGCATATTTGAAAGATACCTAAATATTTTTTTCTTATATTCCCTTGTCCATTGAATGCACGTTGCGTTGTTCGCATACCAGTTGTATGTTATAGCAGCAAAATATCTCACAAAGCAGTGAAACGTAAAATAGAACCCCTATCGACATTCAGTTTAACTTTTTTATACCCACATTAAGCTCACTTAGAATAGAAACCGATTTTGAGTTTAGTAAACCTGTAATTTCACAATGCAGGCTCTAATGTACTACTGCCATTAGCCTATTGTCTTCTTTGATAAAGCGATTTATTCGTTGTTAGAGAACAATGTGAACGACGGTATAGAGTTGTTTTACATCCTACTACAGATTGATGGCAGGCGTGGATGCGTATAGAGATGTAGAGTCGTATATACTGAAGTGGATTAGATACGTATAATTTGCATAATATTGCTAACATACAAAAAATAAGTAAAAAAATATATCCAATTTAATTAAAATTAAAATTAGCTTCACGCTGTATCCCGCACACAGCAGGGTAGGCAGAGGGAACCTAGTGTTAGGACACTCCGTTCCCCACTTTCTGCCGAATTCTGCAGGCATTGCGTGTTGAGTGGCAGAACTCAACGCCGCGCTTAACCTCGACACCAGAGCGAAGAAATGGAAATATAAATTTAAGTAAATATTTTATCTCCTCGAGTGGGAATCGAACCCACAACCAGTCGGTTTTACAGTCACACCTCGTGCCGCTACGCTACGACCGGCCTCAAAATATATCCATACATGTATATATTGTAATTGCATTACTTCTATATATAACTTAGAAATCAAAAAATGTTCTTAGATTGATTAAAGTTAAAACAGTAAGGTCAATTTGCTTTGTGTGTTTGATATGTATCGTATGTAATCGTGATTGTAGGTGAGTTTATGGGACGACGCGACGGTAGAACGATGTTCGATAATGCGTTATAGTTCACATGAGAAATAGTATTCAGACGTGGTTTTAGATGTTCTAACAAAAGCATTTTAAAAGAGTAAATAAAAAAATCATTTAAATATTCTTTTTGTTAACAGACAGTTAAAGTATTTATACTATTAAAATATGAACGCAATTGTTACTTTAAAGTAAATAAATAAAAATATTTTGGTTTCTTCGCTCTGGTAGAGTTAAAGCGCTGCGTTATAAGTCGAAATGCAATGTCTCAAGAATTCGAAAAGTGGGAAACGGAAATGTCTTAATGGAAAACGAAATGTATTTACACTAGGTTCCCAGGTTCCTTCTACGTACCCGGCCGTTTGCAGAATGTAACGTGAAGCTAAAATAAACATGAATAAAGAAGATAGATTAATATCTATAAAAACGTAATACAATTCTCGGCGTACTTCACCAATATACTTATATTAGATAAAATCGGCAAAAAATAATTACAGGATAATTAACACAAAAAGATTTAGCTGAAAATAAAAAAAATCCTCTCATACATTTTTAAAAACCACTCCTGATAGAATGTTATATTTCTATATTATTATTATATTCTATATTTTCTTTGTATTTTTAATTCCTGCTTATAATAAAAGTATAATATTATATTAATAAAAAAATACGAGAAATTTGGGATTAAAAAACAAAAAGAGAGATTAAAGTACATATATTGTCAGGTGTGGGGTTCGAACCCACGCTCCCTCTCGGGAACCAGAGCTTAAATCTGGCGCCTTAGACCACTCGGCCAACCTGACGGTACTAACAAGTATCAATATCTACTACAGCTTCACAATTTAAGTAATTATTTTAATATTCGTGTAGTTTTATTATTCAAGTAAAATTAAGATCAAATCAACTTGATAATGTATCACGCACACAACATGCTAAGCAGCCCAGCGTTAAGACACTCCGTTCCTCACTTTTTTTCTGCAAATTGAGGCATTACGTGTTGAGGAGCGGAACTCAATGCCGGGCTTTTTGCCTTGGTGTCAGAGCGAAGAAAGAAAATATTAATTAATAATAATTCATTGCCTCGACTGGTGATCGAACCCACTACCTACAGTCACACCTTTGTGCCCCTGCGTCCCGATAGCTGTGTATTATTCAAGTAGTACCTATTAAATGGCGAATATGAGTTCAAATACTTATTACCAGAGCGATAGATATATTGGTCGTGTGTGTGACAAATTGACAAAATTTATCGTTCGTATGGCGATCGTTCGATTCGGCAGTACTTTGCGAACAATTACAAGAATTTATGTTGATATAAGATATACGAACAAACACAGATTATGGGTTCGATTCTCACTAGAAATAAATAAATAAAATTATGATTTTTTTTTATTTTTGGTCAGTCGTGTTGTAGGGTCGATTCACACAAGAAGTAATGAAATATAAAAAAAATATATGGGAAAATAGCTAAACCAGGTCTAGTATCGCAACTGCGTCATGATTTTCCATTGTGGGCGACGTGTTTCCCGCGTAAGCTTCTGTGGAGAACTGACTATTGAAGTCGATATCGGGGTCGTGTGGAGGCACTATGAACCTTTGATTTATCTGCATAGGTTGGAATCGTGAGGATATATCGTTACGTGTGTAGAAGGCATTATGTGTATAATACTACAGGTAAAGTATCAGACAGGTTTTTTGGAGATTTCCTGCGTCACTATTTTATCGAGTACCCACCCACTGTTAATAAGATGATTTTGTAATTTCTCTATCTCTTAAAAAAAACTTGGAATTTAAAGAAAAATGAACTATAAAAATACTAATAGTCATGGCGTAGGGACACAGGCGTGCGACGCGACAGGCTAGATTTCCCACTCGAGGAAATGAAATATTTAATATTTTAATTTCCTCGCTCTGGTAACGATGCAAAACGCGGCGTTGAGTTCCGCCACTCAACACGCAATGTCTTAAGAGTTTGGTGGAAAGTAGGGGATGGAAGTTTCTTTACACTAGGTTTCCAGGTTCCTTCTGCCTAGCATATTTACAGTACATAATAGGTAGGTGGTGAGGCCAGTCGTGGCGCAGCGGCACGAGGTGTGACTGTAAAACTGACTGGTTGTGGGTTCGATCCCCACTCGAGGAGATGAAATATTTACTTAAATTTATGTTTCCATTTCTTCGCTCTGGTGTCGAGGTTAAGCGCGGCGTTGAGTTCTGCCACTCAACACACAATGCCTCCAGAATTCGGCAGAAAGTGGGGAACGGAGTGTCTTAACTCTAGGTTCCCTCTGTCTACCCTGCTGTGTGCGGATACAGCGTGAAGCAGATTTTTTATTTATAGGTACACTATGACTATATATATATCATAACTTTTTTGATATATGTAACTTTGCTTAGAATAAAAAACCTTATTAATTTGGAATTTTATTACTAAACACAACTGATAAAGAAGTTTCTCGATTTTTATATAATTAACGTAAAAACATTAAATTAGTCCTTTATTTATCGAAAATTGTCTGTATGATATTGCTAGAAGGAACAAGACCGTATTTGCATAAGATACACAATATAATTATGTCCTTAATATTTTGTGGTAAAAGAAAGTATACTAAATATTTTTTAACATTTTAAAAGTGTTATTCCATATTTAGAAAAGATTCTTGTTACTTACAAGAATCTAAAAGAGTATACTAAAATTACAACTTGGCAACAATGAAAATGTAGAGAATAAAGTGATTTCTCTTTTAGTTTCTCCACACACCGAGAAATGTATAAATAGAATTATACATAGAATTTTACTATATAAAATTTTATTTTAATGTAATAATTTTGCCCCAAAGCCTAGAATTATCCTTGCAAGCTAAACTTCAACTGAGTGCGAAGCGCATCTTGGCTTAGCGTTTTATCGCTCAGTCGCAGTCAGAACTTACGTACATAATATAATTCCTTGAGTATCGCGAACTTGCCGTGACCGACCTGTAATTCTGGCAAGCGTGTCTTACAGCTTATTTACTATTAAAATAAATTAAATTAAATTAGCTTCACGTTGTATCCCGCATACAGCAGGGTAGGCAGAGGGAACCTAGTGTTAAGACACTCCGTTCCCCACTTTCTGCCGAATTCTGGAGGCATTGCGTGGTAAGTGGCAGAACTCAACGCCGCGCTTGTGCGCCGCGACAGCGTGAAGCTGATTTGGTTTTGATTTTTTTTATTTGTAATAACAATATAACCTTGTAGTGTGCTGATAACTATGATGTCTAAATATATTTATAAGCATCTTAAACGTATTTTGTATTGTATTGAAAGAAGTTTCATCTTAATAACAAATAATATATCTGCACATTTTTAAACTTGAAAAACATATTTTTGTTTAGCTCTTACTTTGAGATAAAAAAAAATCTAATCCTCGCCACCACTTCACCACCACCAATCTTCTAATAAGATTAACTCAGACCATTTATCCATTAGAAATATGGTTATTTCTACCACAACATATTGAAAAGTTATTTCAAACATAAACCACAAGCAAAGAAACATAATAATATTACACATATATAGGTGAATGTACGCCGCTAATATTTTCGCAGGTGACCACAAAGTTCTGAACGCTTTGTTGTCCAAGCCACATGATTTATGCGGAATGCTTATGCTTCTGTGGTTCTACGTTTGCGGGATAAAGGATAAATCAGAGAGAAGGATAACAAAGGGATTTTTAAACTGAGTCTAGTTGTGTTAGACTGGCTGGTGTGTTAGTTTTTAGTGGTTTGTAATAGATTTGGTGGTTTAAGAAGTTTAGTAATTTAAGCAAGGATTTTAATGCTCAAAAAGTTATTATAAATCTATTTTTTATTAAAGGCAAAGGTTAATAATACTCAAACACAAAAGAAAACTCAATAAAATTAGTTATATTATAAGTAAAAAATTTATCTTATTTTTCCAGCAACTTGATTGATTATTTATTGGTATAAAGTTTTTCACTAAAGGTATTACAAGTTAGCTAGCTATACTACAAGATAGATATGGTAACAATTTCTCGATAGTCGCTCAACTTTTGTTATTAACAACTGTTTGAAATATATTTCTAATAAGAATTGTATGTAATTGTAATAATATTTATTATCTTAACACAGAATAGAAATATGAAGTGAGTTTCTATATTTTCAATACTGTTAAACTGCAATACAAAAGAAAAAAAGACCAGCGAGTCGAACTCGCTTACAAAGGATACCGTACTAATGGCAGAGTTGTAGGTAAATGGGAAGTACAAATTATAAAAGATTACATAGATACTTAATTTACAATTTATTTCTAATGATTCTTTTCTATGAAATACCTATCAATTTAAGGTGATCGCGTTGCTTAGAGGATGAAGAGCTCAGAGCAGTGCCTGTGACTTGCGGCTAGTGTAGGCTCGCTTGAGACGCGCATTAACGCTAGTCTCTACTGTCGGAACTCTCCTCTCTCCACCGGAAACCAAACAAACAAAACGGCACTAAATTCGAAATGATTGTACTAGTGATGTCGTTGAAAATCTTTCTAGAAATACAGCAATCGGTCTAGCCCTTCTTTTTGAAAATGAAGATGAATAATATTATATTTTATTACATATTTGCTTCCTTGCCCAAACTTGATTCCATATATTTTGGAGGTATTTGCGATCCGTTGGATTTTTTTGGGATACCATTAAAATCAGGGGCTAAATACTTTTTACTATCTAATTAGGTACTTTATAAATTAATATATTTGATGTTTCTTTCAATAGTCACTTCATGCTACAAAAGCTCAGAGTATTAACTTTAAAAATTAATTAATATTATATAGTTTGTCTTAAACACTTAAAAAAATTAAACTGCGTTATTTATTACTGACACTGATTGATATTAAGAATGATGAACAACACTAAAATATTACATTGCTTTTTCAAGGTAAGGCGGTATTTTTATTTAATTGCATATATTTTTGTTTATTGTATTTTTTCAACATCCTGTTCCAACTAAATGTTACATAATAGTTTATCGTAGTGTAGTGCAGTCATTACGTCACAAGAGTAGATTTTTGTAAATATATATATGGTATCAGACAAGGTCAGCTCAGTAAAAAAATATATGCAATCTCTTTTAGACTATTAGAGCCATATTTATGCAAATCTTGTGGTCCAAGGGTCGAATATAATACAAAACTATTCATAAAAAATTAAGAAAAACAGTCAGTTTTTCTCTCTCATTTCAAGAGCCAAGTTAAATGTTAAATAATGCGTCGGTCTCGATTTCATTGACAAAAATATGAGAATTCTATATAGGAACAGCTCTGTGTTAATTTGGGATAAAATTCAAGCTCCAAATTTCACTCGATAATTCTTTACGTACAGGCTTCATTATATTTGCAAGCTAGTGTACTTTCAGCTCGTACTGTACTATAAGGTCGATATTTGGTTTTGGTGTCTGGTGAAAAACTAGAAAAGTCAAATTTAGGGCTTTAACTTTATAATGAATGAACACAGGGTACCTATATAGATTTCTCATTTTTTGCCAATGAAATCGAGAACGACGCATTTCATATTTAAAATCGCATTATTTTCGTACGTTATTTCACCTGACTTTCATACTTAACCTTTTTTTACTTTTTTGATAGTAATTATCAATAATTTTTTATTTTAAATTTATTTTGCTTGGTACCAGATATCAAGTTTCTAGGTTACCGAGAAGTGAATTAGGTTTTTAATGAGTGAGTTAGTCACAAAAATGCCGGTTTTTACCTATCAATATAACAATAACCATATGTGTTAAGCTGTTGAAATGTTATATGCATCTCAAACTAGAGAGTTTATCAATTTGTGCATGTAGACTTATGTCTAACGAGTTATGAAAGGCTCAAAAATTGTTTGAAATATTTCATGTAAAATAAACACGCGCAGTGTTACCCAGCCAGCTTTTCAACTTGTCTAGAGGCGCTGGCGCGTGTCTTCTATCTAAAAAAATAAAATTTTGGCCTTTATGTATATTGTAAGTTCTCATTTCTAGCTAAATTATATAATTGTAGGTTCGCAGGAAGTAACATATTTGTAGGTTTTGATTACGTGGCAAGTGTCATATAAAATGCAGCAAAAACTGACTTAGAAGCTTAATTTTTTCCTTACCTACAAGGGATCGTAAAATTAAGTATTTGATATTAAGTTCAGTATGATACATCCACGCGATTTTGAGATAAATGGGCTTGACAGACCAATAAGGACTCCGTTTATTATTTAAAAAAAAAACTACTCTTGTATTGTACAATAATCATTATATTAGGCTCTTTACAATTAGAGCTAAATATTTATAGGTAGGTTAAATTGATACTTTAAATAGGTACTAATGTTTGAAATATATGAGTATAATATAAAAATTCTGGCATTAAAATATATATTTAAAGTTAAGTTTCGTGCTATAATTGTATAAGCTCAGATCATACAGTACCTACGCTCATAATTTATTTTTTTCTACATACATACATTCTAGAGGCCAGTCGTGGCGCAGCGGCACAAAGTATGACTGTAAAACCGACTGGTTGTGGGTCGATCCCCACTCGAGGAGATGAAATATTTACTTAAATTTATATTTCCATTTCTTCACTCTGGTGTCGAGGCAAAGCGCGGCGTTGAGTTCTGCCATTTAACACGCAATGCCTCTAGAATTCGGCAGAAAGTGGGAAATGGAGTGTCTTACAGTAGGTTCCCTCTGCCTACCCTGCTGTGTGCGGGATACAGCTGACAAAAATAAACATACAATCTAATTATATACATGCATATATATGTACTTAATTAGTATCTGCAGTGTAGTAGGCACAGGAAATGCTTCCACCGCTAAAGGTTTTCATTAAGCCGACTCAGTTAGTGGAGTTTTCTACAAAGGAATCTGACTTATTTTTATCTCTTTAGCGAGGCATTTATTGCGGTCAGCAGAAAGGTCTCGATCGAGGGAGAATGCTATAAAATATCTTGATGTTCACTTCAGTTAAGAGGCTCTCAGTTTCATTGGTCTTATGACGAGTAACTTTTTTGGTAAATGATAGATATGATACTTAGGTATTGATTTTGATGAAAAAAGATAATTTTCCACTGACACTGACAAATTATGAAGTGATTAAGTAAGACAATTTTCTCCTTTGGTATTTGTGCTTAGATATGTTGTAATGGCATTCTTGTCTTAGAAACTAAACATAATCATGTAATATAAAAAAATAAAATATTAGTAATTAATATTTAAAAATAGATTGGTGTTTTTGTTTGTTTGAGAAATTCGAGAGAAGGTATAATTTGAATAAATAAGTACAATTTTTCTTAGCTAATTTGCTCAACCTCAAAAGAAATTATTAGTTGTTTGCATTTCAATCACGTTCCCATATATCGATGTCTTTGTATTGTATTTTCGAATACCAACAATTACTTGAGCTAAGATTGCTTCTTAAATACACAATGTAGAGTTATAGTTTAAGTGAATGAGGACATAATTGTGTAAGTTGTAAGGTTTGTATTTGTATGGCCATTGAAATTAATCCAATTGAAATTGTTACTGTTGTACAAACGATTGGAATTGATTAAGGTGGGTAGTAAATACAGGTCTTTTGATTATATATTGTGAAGTTGTGAAAGAATCGGAAACTAGAACAAAAGGTTCGGTTTTTTAGGTATGTAGGCACAGAGAATAAAAAAAGTCGTTACGTAGAAATATTCTATAACCAAGCGTGAATACTATCTATAACAACCAATAAGCAATTATTAATAAATTATCTTTGGTAGGTATGTGCCAGAAAAAAGTGATTTATCTAACTTTTACTTATACTTTGTAAATACTTTCATAGAAAATATCAATATGGAACTAAAAGAAAACTTACAATAAGGAAATAGATGCTTACAATACGCAATTGATTGAGTGCACTTACAAATACTTTGCATTGTTTGTAGTGGAAAAGATATTTAAATGAAAATTATATCTTCCATCAAGTTTGTTATATTTAAAAAAGTTTTTTTGTATATTACAATTTGTAATCTCAAAAGACTACAAAATATTAGGCTGAAATATTAGTAAGGAAAATTAATATTTTATGAAAATTTATTTTGATACATTACAAATCTCTACGGTGTTGTCTCAGTAAATAAACTTTCCATCACTCATGATCAGTTATTACAGCGTCAGACAATTTCACAATTCTATTCATCAAAGTCCTCCAGACTTGGACCCTCCTATAATCCAAACTCCATACATTAAGTACAGCAAACGAGACCAACATTTGAAACACACTAATATAATCTTGGTGGTCTTAACAGTAATCCTTTTACCACTTTTCTATGTCTTTTATTTTTCTTTTAGATTGTTCTTATTACATAAGAAATAGAGTCCAAATTTATGAATTGGGGTAATTTTAACTTGGCTCTACAGTAGACGCAGATGTGCATCGAAGTGTCTATCTTGATTTCACGATCGGAATACGAATTTAATTTGCGCCTTTGGCAGGGGAGCCCGCTGGTATTAGTTATCTGCGCTTGTCTCCACTAATGAGTTTATGAACGTCAATTGAATACTTAATCGTGAAATGTGTCTGTCTTATGTTCTTGGGATTTTTTTATGATTAAAATAACAATCCAAGTATATTTAGAATAAGCACTGGTTGTCATTTAAAGGAAGGTGAGATTAAAAAGAAAATGACGATTATTGTAATTTTGATCTTTACTTGGGATTCAGCGAGAATATTAATAAACGAAAGGAAAAAAATCCTCTGTTTTCTACAGAGAGTATTCTAGTAAGTGGAAATCTTTCAATTATTATTATTATTTCTGTAGAGTAATCGACCTCCCCAGATAATTACATCATTAGGTATGAGTTATATCTGTATGCTATATATAACATATACTTTCATATAAGTACTTATGTTGAATTCTTATAAAATAATTACATGAGTCTCTTAATAGGTACCATATTTTTAAGTATAATTAATATAATATCTATGCCGTACCCAAACAAAAAAAAATACAAACGTTAAATTACTATACATTTACAGTGAATGTACTATGATGCTCTTTTTTTGTGCACACAGCACGGTAGACCTCTGCAGGCCTCTGCATGTTCTTTTGCAGTAGCTTAAATTTAGCTTAGATTATTATTATAGGTAAAGGTCAAGTGAAGTTTGTGTAACGTTGGGGACCTGTCGATGTAGGTCAAGTTAAAACAGCAACCGCTTCAAGTACCAAAAGCGCCTGGACGAAGTATTTAATGAATACTCTTGTTTTATTTATAAGAAGATTCAAAATAAATGTAGCTTTTGCCGCAATAATTTTGAGGTAAAATATTTCTTTATGTTGGAATAATTTCTCAAATTTACTTTGCCTGTGTGAAATATAAAATATGAGATGTTTTTCTTCTTAAAAAATCATGTATAATGTAAATTATTTGTTTTCATTTTAGAAAATCAAATATTGCAAGTATAATGTGATTAAAACTGTATAATTAATAGACACTACATGTATAATAAACATTCTTTAAAGATAATAATGATAAAATGATCATTTTGTAGAGCAGTTGTAATTGATGATTGGGGGTTCGATTTTTGAAAAAAATATTATTATCATTTCCCCACCCTTGTGACTTGGTCTACCAGAGGGCGACAGTTTCTCGAGTTTAATCTGAAAACGGAAACTGTCTTATAGTCTCTCTGCCTACTCTGCTATATGCGGGCTCTGCACAATACGTGAAGCGAAAATCAAAATAGCCAAGTTCAAAATTTTTAGTTCCTTTTTAATATACTGATTTAATATAGTACTCGCCTGTCCCTGTTAACCTTGTAGGATGTGATTTTTTTTATGTACGGCCGTGGTTTAATATAAAAATATTTTAGTTGAATATTAAAGCTCTGTAGATTTTATATAAGACAATGTTAATAGGGACAGTCGTATTATATTCATAATTATATGGAAAAAAAATATTTTACAGATTAGGCGACGTTGAAAAAGTACTACGTCGAAATATTTATATGCTTGCTATTTATTTAATTATATTGTAAGCAATAGCTTGATGAGAACGTATGGCTTAGTGGTCACAGCGCCTGGATGGTTTCCAGGCGGCGGGGGTTCGAGTCCCGCTACGTTCAAAATTTTTATACATTTTCTAAATAAGTATTTTTTTAAAAAAGTACACTAAAATATTCACACAAATATATGATTGACAGATATCTTAAAATAAACTCGGCATAAGCCTGCGTTACAACTTCCTGTCTTCAATAAAATAACTTTGAACGCAAAAAAATGATTTCGTGGATGGAAATATGAAAGCTTAATATTTTTTCTTTACAAACACGTACAAGAGAATATATTTTAATTTTCTGTTGTATTATAATAAATAAAAAAAAAATCTTATTCTTTAGACGAGAATAAGGAAAAAAGTATTAAATAGAGATTTTTTTTGCTTCACGCTGTATCCTAAACATAGCAGGGTAGGCAGAGGGGACCTGGGATTAGGGAACTTAGTGTTAAGACGCTTCGTTCTCATTAAGACACTAAAGTTCTCGACTTTCCACTGAATTGGCCACAACTGGCCTCAATAAATAAAATTTTATTCTACTCATTATAATAAAGTTGTGTCATTAAATATTCATATAAAATTAATTCAGCCATTATTCTATATTTTAGTGCGACTATACTAAAAAAATCAATGAACCTCATAATAAAGTAGAGAATGAATAAGAAATAATTTTTGTTTTTTTTTTCTGGTTTTAAATACCAAAAAAAGGTAATTTATGAAATGGTAAATTAGGCTAATTTCCTTTTTGCAAAAGTCTCTTTTTGATGAAAATATCACCCAATAGACATTAGATCCATACTCTCTCTCTCCATATAATTATGATTATTACTTTATTGTGAACGACGGCTTCACGCTTCACAGGCGCAGGGGCACAAGCGTGCAACTGTAAACGCGATGGTTGTGGGTTCGATTCCCATTTGAGTCAATCCGCATTCCCTTGAGTTCCGCTCCTCAACACATAATTCCTCCAGAATGGCCAGAAAGTGAGGAATTAGAGTTAAGACACTAAGACAACATGTTTAATGGAATCAGTAATATTAGGTTTTCAGGGTCCATCGGCTTACCCTGCTATGTGCCGTACAGCGTGAAGCTAAAAAAATATGGAGGTCCACAAATTTCTGAATTAGTACTACCTGTAGATGCTAGCTGCCATATTCTATAATTCTAGGTTGATCGGAAGTATCCTATTGATTTTGAGTGTCTTTATAGTGTCGATATATGTGTTTTTCACGATATAAACGACCATAATTTTTTAAATTAATGTAGAGATAAGATTTTTCCTGGATATCAAGGAACCGTAGATGTGAGTATATAGTTTAAATTTCATCTCCATATATATACACGCGTTCCTGAAATAAAGGCTCTTGACAGACAGACAGAAAGACAGACGGACAACAAAGTGATCTTATAAGAATTATTTTTTCCTAAAAGATACGGGACCCTAAAATACAATAATTTTAAGAAAGAAATGTAAAGGAAAATTGTGTAAATTATTATTTTTGTTATATACATATATCAGTAATTGTTTGTTAATTTGTACCATTATAACTTCTTATATCTTTATACTAGCATAGTATATATGAAAAAATTTATTAAGTAAGTCTGTATGTGTTAAACTTGTGGAAAGTTAATTGATTTTTGTATCAATTGTGTGTTTTATAATTCAATATATTAGTTTACAGTTTCCATTACTTAAAAATTAAACAAATAAAAGTGTCACGAAACAAAAAAAAGGTATTTTGGTAAATGCCGTTAGAACTAGGGAAATAGCCTACGTGTTGCCAAGGAATGACATAGTGACACTTGCGGCACTCGGCGGGAAATTCTGGAATATACTCGTATGCTGTAGTGTCTTGCTTGTATCTAAATATTTCCTGCTCCATTTGGAGGAACCACAGTAAGATGAAATTGATGTGTTGAATTTATATCTCTGTAGTGAAGGTGGAATAATGTAAAATTTATGTTGGTTTTCTTTGTAGCTTCACAATGTATCACGTAGTAATGTGGGTGGGTTCGATTCCCACTTGAGGATATCAAAGTGAAGTTTTAACAATAGGTTCCATCTGCATACCCTTTCGAGGCGTCGCGTCGCGTGTAAAGTGTCGTCCACTGTCGTTAATCTATATATATATATATAAAAGGACTTGTGCTGACTGACTGAGGTAAGACGCACGCAGAGCCGTAATCGCTGATGGTAGAAACGTGAAATTTGGGCAGATGTTTATTTTCATATTCTGGACATCCACTAAGAAGGGAATTTTAACCCTAAAGGGATGAAATAGTAGTTAAAAGTTTGTATGGAAAAAAAAAATAATCTGTACCGATTTATATAAAATTTGAAATTCAGACTCTTAAAAATATTTCATTGAACACGTGTTTCATGGTTTTTAAGAATTCACCCCCTAAGGGTTCAAATAAGGCGTTGAAAGTTTATATGGAAAAATCTTCGCTCGCTTATTAGGAATGAATTCTAAAAAATCGTGGTTTTATAAGAATTCATTCCTAATAAGCGAACGAAGCCGCGCGCGCCCTCTAGTTATAATAAAAGGAAGAAATTGTTACGTGTGTTAAGAAAAACATTAATGATTTTACTAAAATTGGTGAAGTATATAATATTAATATAAGAAATAAGCTTAACCTTAGCGCACCTGTAACTTGATTGCATTCAATCCGTAAAAGCCCTTACATCGTAAAATTCCTACGAGACTGCGGCTGCAACAATGTTTATTGAATCTTCTGGGACGTCTGTGTGATCTTTCTGAAGGCACTTGTTACGCTTGTTTATATTAAGATTGTATTAGAATGGTGAATGGTGAAGCCGGTCGCCTACCCTGCTGTGTGCAGGATACAGCGTGAAGCTAATTTAATTATTTTTTTTAATTAGAATGGTAATTCGTGACACCGATTGATTTGTGAGATCAATATAAATAATAAAATTAGATCAAAATAAATAGTTTAATGTTAAATAAACACACGGCACACACCCCACAGTCGTGTCTCGAACCGTAGGCTTACACTACTGCATACACCTAATCGTATAACCAATTCGTACAATCACTGGTATCCATTTTGTCACACGACTAGTGTATAACGCCGTACAAGCATATGCATCCTATATATTAGTCCGTAGTACTTGACAGTTTGATTCGACCTCTGCCTTCCGTCTGCTACCCACACCCCATATATATATATATATAAAATGACTTTAATTTATAATATAAAATATAATTATATTATATAGATATAGAAAGTAAGTGAGCATTATAAATAGAAATATCAGTGAGTATAGAAACCCAATCACCGTATAAGAATCTGGTACATCATTTTATCATGCCAAATGGGCCGTGTGAAATTTATCTGTCCTTTTATAGGATAACAAAAAAAGTCTTAGCAAGTTGGCTAACTTTACCGGCGTAGGTCACCTCCCTCGGGTGAGTGACTTATGCGTTTCGCTCAAATTGCTTGGGAACCAAACTACAATAACGATAATACTGAAACAATTTTTTATTAAATCTACGTACATATACTTATTTAGATTAGCGGCGCTAAGTATGGAATAACACTTTAAAAATGTTAAAAGTCGACATATTATGTTTATATTTTTATATACTTACTTAAAAAAAATATATCTCTGTTCTGATACAACGTGAAGACTTTAGGTACTAACTATTACTGCCCCTTTCTCTTATTGGAGATTTCTTATACTTGAACTATATAGCATAAAGTAGAAACTACCCATTATCTAAATAAATTTGAAGCCGCAATCATCATGTTAAATATTTATCATTTGCGTTATGACGACCTATATTTGGATCTATATTCATAACACGATGGCATTAAGCATTGCTGTAGAAACACATGAGACTCCACATCTAACATGTATTACTTATACAACCAGAACAACAGAATAAAACATCGAATTAAATATAAATCAATTTAATAAATAAAATCGAGTTAACAAAACCAATAGAAACATAATTACTTAAAATCAATCAATATTTCAAAAGTAATACCAATATATTTTTTATTTTGATTAACTTAAAAGCTTTCGATGCCAGCTACGTTTGTACATTGCGGTCAGTTGATGTACTTTTTATAGCGTTTGATTTAAAACATTGGATTCCAATCGTACATAATAGAAATACTTACTTCACAAAATGTTGTCTTCGAAAATAATTGTATTTATGATAATAATTGTCTTTTTCAAAGCTTTTATTTAAATAAGAAATAAATAAATCGCTGTATCACCGCACAGTGCAGGGTAGGCAGAGGGAATCTAGTGTTAAGACACTCCGTTCCCCACTTTCTGCCGAATTCTGGAGGCATTGCGTGTTGAGTAGCAGAACTCAACGCTTGTCCCCGACACCAGACCGAAGAAATGGAAATATAAATTTAAGTAAATATTTCATCTCCTCGAGTGGGGATTGAACCCACAACCAGTCGGTTTTACAGTCACACTTTGTGCCCCTGCGCCACTACTGGCGCAGGGGCACAAAGTGTGCTTTTATTTAACTTGCCGTAAGTTACTTAAATAGTTTATACATTTGTTAGAGTATAAATCTTTGAAACGCCATTTGACCCGCTTCCCTTTATCTAATTGAGCTAAAATAAAAATTTGTAAACGACTATGAAATCACGGCGACAAATATAATCAATATTGTTGTTAATCAGAAATACCTGCCGTAACAAAATGTTGGATTACAAATGTCTGTACAACACACCTAATATCGGTATCAGATGAAAAAGCTTGTTAACTAAAATACAATACATCATAAAAAACAAAGCTTGTAATATTTCGTTCAGTTCTGCCACTCAACACGCAATGCCTCCAGAATTCGGCAGAAAGTGGGGAACGGAGTGTCTTAACACTAGATTCAATCTGCCTACCCTGCTGTGTGCGGGATACAGCGTGAAGCTGATTTATTGATTTATTTTATTTTATTTTTGTAATATTTTATTATTTAGATTTACTTCGATTTAGGCAGAGGCCGAGGTGAGTTCTAGTTCAAATATCGTTATTTGAACTAGAACTTAAAGAATTAAATCAAATTAGATGGCGCAAACCGAATTAGACGTTACAATATAAAAATACACATATAAATGAGAAAAGCAAGCAGTTTTTAATTTATAAGTAGGTCAACGCTAAAAATGAAAACACTAATACCAGTAATCTAAAAGGCCAAAATCGTCAGCCAATAATAGCGAAACCGATAGATATGCATGGTAGCTGTTACTTGAATCGAGATATCGATGCGTCGAGTAATCGTTCGAATGCATGAAATCCGAATCACGATAATTGATGATAGCTCTTGAATACTCTGGAGTTCTATTAATACACCTCGCTGAGAAGTGCTGAGTGGATTAGTTTGAATATTTGATTGCTATTTAGCTTGAAATATTTTTTTTTAAATCATTTATTTATTTGAATGTTAAACTGTTGTTTATTCAACGGTTGCTCTTCGCATCGATAACTTTAAAATTATTTCGTTTGATTGTCTTTAATCCTCAACTGTCGCGTCTGCCGTCATACACTTTTGCGTTTGCGTCGAGATGGTTTCGGCTATTAATTATACTTGTATATACGCCTTAGCTCTAGTTGCCTTAGATACCCACATATGTATGTGGTCATAGAAAGTAAGAAAACAAAACAATTTATTTATTTTGAATTTAAAGAGAAAGCATTTCATTATTTGTAAAATGAAATTTCAAGTATCGATATATTGATTTTTTTTTATAAAATTGTACAGAAGCACGAAGTTTTTCATATATTGCATAATATATGAATCAAAACAATCAGCTTCACGCTGCATCACGCACATTGCAGGGTAGGCAGAGGGAATCTAGTGCTAAGACACTCCGTTCTCTGATTCCCAACGAATTCCGAAGGCATTGGTGAGTGGCGACACTCAACACCGAGCTTTCCTCGACACCAGAGCGAGGAAAACGAAACATTAATTATTTTATTTTAACCTTTCGTGTTTACAGTCCCACGGCTGTGCCCCTGCGCCAAGACTGGTCTCGTGGTACTTTTATATTAATTTAAATCACTGTTTGGTTTCGGAAAAAGCTCAAGTAAGAAAAATTAAAAACTCCGCTACAGTACAAACTCAAATAACCCTAATTTCAAAAATTGCGTTAAGTAAAAAGAACCAGAGCTTAATTAAGTATATTTTAAGTACATTCCTTCAGCTTAATTACCTTCTCTTCTTGGCTTTGCATTTAAATGTACTTAAGTTGTGAATAAAATTTGTGTTTCGTACGCTTTGTGAATTTGGATACGAGAGTTAGTAATGTGTTTAAAAATTTCCTTCTTGTAAAACTTTTACTGTGTGAAACTGCAATTTGTATATGATTATAAATTATATGAAATTGTATGATTTTTTTTTTCAGCTTCACGCTGTATCCCACACAAAGCAGGGTAGGCAGAGGGAACCTAGTTATGTGGTAGAACTCAACGCCGCGCTTTGCCTCGACACCAGAGCGAAGAAATGGAAATATAAATTTAAGTAAATATTTCATCTCCTCGAGTGGGGATCGAATCCACAATCGGTCGGTTTTACAGTCACACTTTGTGCCACTGCGCTACGACTGGCCTCATTGTATGATGAGTTATGAAAATGAATATGTAAGTATTAATCAAAGGAAATAAACATATTTCATAGTACGCAATGATATTAGTGTGTTCTTGTTTTACTCGTAAATCGTCTAGAACGTTTTTACCCATGTATTGGCTTAAATTTTTGAAGTTTGTTACAATAGTCTTATTATCAAAATATCAATAATTTCTTTTGAAATACTCCTAAAATATTTTATTTAATTATAGCCGTTCGTTTATTATATATATATATATTTAATTTATAGCCAAAAAACGGCATATGCATCTCATTTATATATTTTTTACGTATCCGTCTTTACAATGCCCAGCCAAACGCATCCTGTGACGCAAGTGATATAGCCCAATGACAGTATTTGTTTCATTAAACTGAGGACATTAAAATATTAAACAAATGTAAGTGTGAGTTCAAATAGTATATACGTAATTTATTGTCCCGCACAACTATGTGAACCCATAACTAAAGTAAAGTAGGTCAAGCATCAGGTAGGAGAGTCCTTACTAAACCATGATGGCATTATTATTACAAGTCATAATATACGTTATGGCTTTTTATTTGTTTTATGGCTTCATGTTCTGCTCCTGATACAGCAAGGTAAGGTAGAGATACCAAGTATTAACATATGCCAAAATTCAAGACGAAGTAGGTACACACACTAAATGTCACACTTTGTCTAGTAGGATGAGGAAATGAAAAAAAATCGTTGCCCCGAGAAGTAATAGAACTCCCAACCGTCACGTTTGCAGTCAGATATTGCCGAACTGTGCCACAACATCCATATTTTATTTTTAGTACAAAACAAAAATCTTCATAATTTCAAAAGAATGTCATTAATCTAAGAAATACGGAATAAAAGGTACCATTGAATATGAAAGTTTTAATTCAAATATCATTGAGAGGTAACAAATGTCAGAGCAGTCTTTG